>BQNB010087286.1:0-27961 GCA_026074375.1 Tanacetum coccineum
ATCCATTATTCCTTCTGCATTCACCATCTCTGGCAAGCTGCATGAAGATGTCAGTTGTGCTTACATACACAATATAATCATTTAATTATCTATACAACAATGGCAATAGTTAGAAGAATCATGCCCAAAACAAAATTAGGTGGAGTTTGACCTAATATCGTAGTACACACTCTATAAAAATACTTGAGTCATGAAGGATCTGTTTATAGAGATGTTTGAATTGCTGCTTCCCCATACAATGGCGTAGGTTGTACCAAAGGGTAAGTTTGTGGTGGATCTTCAGAATGAATGATTTAACAAATACAGAGTAAAAAACAAACATCAATACGATGGGCAAATGGTATGGATTCAGGATTGAATGAAACTGATCATTTAGTATTGAAGAGATGGAGTAAAAATGGTAGCTTCCTCAATAAGTTTTGGTATGAATGATGATTTTTGAAATTTAAAAGCTAAATGATCGGATGATTTTTTGGGGTATGAAGGGTTTCTTTTAAACTTAATTAGCGCTATTTTAGCAACTGATATGATTCCATAACAAATCACGATTTTAAATTCAAAATGACATGTTTATTGTGGGTTTATTAATTTTTTTTTCAATCATCATCACAAATCCGGGTACTGCTCTAGTGGTTTAGGCATTTGCCTATTAGTGCATTAACCCGAGTTCAAACCTTGCCATAGCATTTTTAGCATGAATTTATTTGCAAAATTTCACACATGCATACGTTGATACATAAATGCCGTGTCATTCTTGGTTGCCTAGTAGGATAAAAAATTGCTGACATGGAATTCGAGAATGATGATGTGGAAAAAAATTGCTTACATGGAATTCAAAAATTGATGATGTGGTATTAATCTTGCCAAGTCAACATTCTGATATCCACTTATATATAATGTAAGATTTATGATACTATTATTGCTATTTCAAACCTAATGCTTCCATTAGTGCGTCCTATGTTAGGTGGATAGTTAATTCGTGCATAATTATGAGTCAACGTTAGGGATAGTTAATTTGAATTAGAAGTGACGATTCAAGATCAAAGACCATGAAGAATACAATTGCTTTTCATTTCATTTGTTTGACAAAGAAGATGGGTAAAATAGTAAAATAGCTTTTTGATTTATATTTAAATATAGTTTTATCTAATAAAATTATTCAACTAAAATTAAATTGTTCATTTGGACATAAATAAGTATTTTTGATGGTTTAAATTAATATTGATGAAATTATATAATTTGTAAGGATATTAACGTAATAATGAATTTTTTATAAGGATATATATGAAATTGTCCCTTAAAAAAAAAGTAAAAAAATGAGATGTAGACTCAAACAATCATGAGCCCACTCAAATTTCTGAATCCCAACTATTTTGTGAGTATTCGACATAATAGCCTTTTTGTGAGGTCACTCTCAGCTTATAAATCAAAAGCATAAAACAAACAAACATTTTTCAAATGAAACCATTCTTTTTTTCCTGCTACACCCATGTATAAGTTTAAATTTATCAGTAACGAGGCATGCATACCCGAGCGTTGCACACGGGCTGAAGATATTTTACAGGGAATGGAATAGGTTGTGTTTGTTTCTATGTAGTTGTTGCAGGCTTGGTTGGTGGCGTAATATTAGGATAGTTAGGTTGGTTTTTTCCCCATTATTGGGTAGTCATTATTAAATATTTTTTGTAATTATGAACGTAGATTGTTAATTTTAGTTATGTTTTTAGTTGTTACGTATCTGTTAGGCGTTAATCTGGTTTTAAGTTAGCGATGTTGTGTTTTGGTGGATTCTCGGTGACGGGGTAAGTTGGTATGTGTTATATACATCGTGTATGTTGAGTCCGCAAGGCGTGGCGTTACTTATGTTTTGTATTGAGCGTTATAATTTTTAACATTGCGTTTGTAGTTACCAAATGTTTAACCACGGTGACGTATAGATGCGGTTAGACGCTTGAGTCTTGAGCAACTCAAAAGGTTGTGTGTTCAGCATAACCGCCTGAGTACTTATGTTGCACAATGAATGTCAACTTGTACATTGTATCAACACTAATGGCAATTAATTAATGGGAGTACGCATCACCTTGCTGCACAACACGCTGCGCAACTTGTACATTGTATCAACACTAATGACAATTAAATTAGAGGACCTAAGTTTATAATGTAATAGATATATATATGTATATATATATATATATATATATGCAACTTGTACATTGTATCAACACTAATGACAATTAATTAATGGGAGTATGCATCACCTTGCTGTACAACACGCTGCGCAACTTGTACATTGTATCAACACTAATAACAATTAAATTAAAGGACCTAAGTTTATAATATAATAGATTTATTACTTTTTTGTTCTTTGTGACATGATAATTGCTTTTTGATGTTAGAGAAAAAAAACACTTTTGAATGATGATTTCGCTCATGAACATATTAAACTAAAAATGATAATTCACTCTTATATCAGTTTGTTTCGGTTATCTTGTAAACACATGAATAATAGAGTTCTTGTATTAATCAAGAAGTATATGTCACAACCCCGTCAATGGCGAAAAAACTAAAACTCGGGAATGCATGCATTAAGATCAATCATAACACAAGATACAAAATAGAGAAAAACTACATTGCATAAACTCCAAGTGCTATGAAGACCATCAACCTTGAACAAACTCAAGTGATGTCTCAAATCGCAACTAAAATCCACAATCTCTTACAATTATTCATATGCCTCACATGGGGACCATAATCCAAACTTAATCCAAAACATCCAAATACTAGAATCAAACAACAAGCAAGCAAGACTTCAAACGAAATTCCACACGGGATACTTCTAAGTCTGCTATCACAATCACCAAACTACTCTTCTTTCACTTCACCTGAAAATGATACTCGAAAACGTCAACAATAATGTTGGTGAGCTCGTAGGTTTGACCTTAAACCCAAAAGTTGTGCCAATATCTCAAACAGTGGACAATAGTGCTATATGACAGTGAATATATGCAAACAATCCAAGACATAGCATCCCCGCTAGTCAATCACAATATGTCACTTACGCACCTAAAGGGCCTACCAGCTGGAGCACTAATATTAGGGCAGGACCACACACAAACTTGGGTAGGCGTACCCATCCGCTCCCATAATCACACAAATACTGGGTAGGCGTACCCATCCGATCCAAACAACTGGGTAGGCGTACCCATCCGATCCAAACAATCATGCATCACATAATATTCACATAGCAGTCATAAGCACGTATCTTGTCCCAAAAACAAAACCACATTTCGCACAGTTCAATTCAAAACATTTCAAAACACATTTGAGTATCATTTTCCCCCAACGGAAAAACAGTAAAAAGTGGGGCTACGAGAACTCACCTCAAGCAAGTCTTTAGCAACCAAATCTCAATCACACAAGCAAATGCAACGACGCCCGCACACGACCTAGTCTAGTTAATGTCCCAATTTAATCATTTATTTCCAAAACCATCTTCACGTTTGATGCATAGAGTTTAGACGCGTTGTACAATTACCCAAAACGATTTAGTGGTGTGATGGTTGACGAGATAACCCAACAATCATATCAATCCCATTACACGATAATACATATACTTATATTATTTAGAGAAAATAAATAAGTAATATAAGTAAATATTTATAATTAATAATTATAAATATATCTCGATAAGTCCATTCGGTAACCTTAGTCACCTCAAAATAATCATAATATGGTTGAAATTGAAACGTTTACTCATAATAAACACATTAGAAAAGTTTTGAGAAAAATTATATTTTTTGTCTTTTAGTGAATTTTAAAAAAATAATTAAATAATAAAATAATATTTTATTATTTAAAATCAAAATTCATGTTTTTAGGAAAATTTCTAAGTATAAACTTTTTACGAAATTTCGACATGACCCGTACGCTTATACAACATTTTCCAAGGTTTCAAACCTTATTTTCAACATTTTTCACTAATTCGACACTTTTCGACAAAACTCTAAAATCTCAATCTTCAATGTTTACTAACACGTTTTTCCCAAAATATCATTCAATATCACTTTGTAAATACATTTTCACTTTTAAAAGTCCGACAAAACTCTCATAACAACTAAATATCGCTTATTGCGCTTTAAGGCCCAACAAGGGTCCATTAAGGTATTTATAAGTCCAAAATACGATCCAAGTCCAAAACCAAGGTCCATTTACATACATAAGCTTATACCAATAAGTAAAAATAATCCGGACCACAATAAGCCCTCCCATTAAGCCACGACTTAAATAGACTTATTGGGCCGTGAGTCCAATAGCTCAAAAATACGTATATTAAGCTTGAAAATAAGCTAATAAGCTATGTATCGCATTTGGTTACTACCATAAGCCTCAAAAATAGTCCACAACATACGCCATAACACAAAAATAATCAAAATCACTTTCGTAGTAATTTTGGGAATTTTTCATGGCATATAAGCCCAAAATAAGCCAAGAAATAGCTTAAAAATAAGCCCGAATAAGCTATACAAGCTATTATAAGCTATTTAGCAACATTTATTATTCAACCATCACGACCACAATATCAAAACTACAAAAACCCTCTTTTTTCTTTTCTTTTTACACGAACCAAACACCCCCTTTTTGTTTCGTTTCGCTTTCAAAAATCAATTTTGGGACAAACTATCCCTTGTACCAACTAACATCTAGCATCAAAATAAATCCAAAAGGACAAACAAAATTTAAATTTGAAAACTTACAAGAAAATCTTCAAAAATGTATATTTCGACACGAACCAGACAACCCAAACGTTGTTTAAACGAATACCCGAGCACTAGATTCAACCCCAAATATTTATGTCTTCATGTTTTATTGATCAAAGTTCAAAAATATAATATGTGTGCGTGTAGCTTGGTTCAGACGCATAAGAAGGAGAGAAAGAAGAGATATTTTTGTGAAAAAAATGAACTATGGTTGTGTTTTTGAAATAAACACGGAATAAGTAAAGTGTCATGAAATGACAAGGTTCCTCAGAAAAGGGCCTTGTGGTTCCACCCATCTTGACCCTAATTGATCGGCGTTGGATCCCTAGGTGGTCTCGGTTCTTCCCTTTCGTGTTGGGGTCCCTTAAAAGCTCGTAAAACTCAAAGCCGTAATATTACCCAAAGTTAAATAGCATTTTTTATTCACCATAAAAATACTTTTTACCCATTAACCTAGAGTATTCCCCACGACATATTTACTTTAAAACCCTTTCAAAAACCTCAGTTGGACATTAAATGGCGTGTCAGACTCTTTTTTCGGCATTTCTCAACATTCACGGGTCTAACCACCCAGGAATACACATAACACAATAATACCTTCCAAAAGGGATTATTAAACACAATAAACCCCAAACATCACATAAGTACTTCATAAAATTCACCACCATCAACACGTACAAAATCTGAATAAACTGACAAGAAGTCAAATGTCAAAAAAGACTATTAATGAAATATTCAGAACACAAAAAGGGCAAAGGTTACATTCTACCCCCCTTAAAAGAATTTCGTCCCTAAAATTCAACTACTAACATCACTAAACAATTGCCGGTACTTCAATTTCATCTGATCTTCATGTTCCCACGTAAATTCAGGGCCACGTTTCGAATTCCACCGAACCTTAACGAGGGCAATCCTACTACGCTTCAACTTTTATTTTTTATTTCCCCCCGCATAAAACTCTCTTTCTAAGATTTCCACGGCTCTTTCTACAAAATTAACTTAAATCAACTCGAATCTCATCCAAAGGCACTTGTAGTGTTGGATCAGCCAAACATTTCTTAAGGTTCGACACGTGAAACATGTCATGAACACCATTCAATTCCTCCGGGCAAATCTAACTAATTAGGCCACAGGGACTATACTTTCTCAATAATCTCAAAATCGGTCCAACAAATCTAGGTGCTAACTCCCTTTCTTGCCCAAAGAGTACCACAACCTTTCAAGGTGACACTTGAGTAAGAGATAGTACACCTACACTAACTCCTTGAGGCTTCCTCCTCTTTATCAGCATAACTTTTTGACGATCACGCGCAGCCTTAAGTCTATCCTTAATCTGCGAGATCTTCTCAGTAGTCTCTTGCACTAACTAGGTCCTATCAAACTGACATCTCCAAACCTCTGCCCACAATAATTGGCGACGACACTTTCTACCATAAATCCTCAGAACGGGCACATCTCACACTAGAATATAATTATTGTTATACGAAAACTCACTAACGGAAGATTGAACATTCCCAACTTCTTCGAAGTCCAGGACAGACGCTTTAAGCATGTCTTCCAAGGTCTGAATAAAAGGCTCACTCTGACCATCGATCTGAGGGTGATAAGTCGTACTCATGTCTAAACGAGTTCCCAATGCCTCTTGCATTGACTGCCAAAACCTTGATGTGAAACGACTATCATGATCCTATATAATCGAGATCGGCACACCATGTCTAGAAACTATCTCATTCAAATACAATCTAGCCAACCTTTCCATCTTATAATCCTCACGCATAGGTAGAAAATGAGCAGTATCTGTAGGTCAATTGGTCCACAATTAACCCCATTGTGTCATGCCCACTACTAGTCCTAGGCAACTTAGTCACAAAATCCATAGCTATCCCTTCCTATTTCCATACGGGAATCTGAGGTTGCTGGAGCAAGCCAGATGGCCTTTGATGCTCAGCCTTAACCTTCAAACATGTCAAACACTTAGTAACGTACTCAGCTATATCCTTTTTCATTCCATGCCACCAATACCTATCTCTCAAATCATAATACATTCGTGCTTAACAGCTCCTTGGGTGTACAGAGTAAATCGACTTATGCTTCCATCTATTATCAAGGATTTCTTACTTCACCCTTCAAAGTAACCCAATTCAATCCAGGTGTACACAGTTCCATCACTAGTTCTCTGTTCTATCATCCATCCAAACCTTTGCTTGTAAACCATGCAAACTCATCCACAACCTCCTTCTGAGCCGCCAGTATCCTATCCTTGATACTCGACTAAAGGATCATATTCATAGCTCTAACTCTCTTAGGCTTTACTCTTTCCTTCCTACTTAGGGCATCAGCCACCACATTCGCCTTACCAGGATGGTAGCGAATTTCATAGTCATAATCACTAAACAACTCTATCCAGCGACGCTGTCGCATATTCAACTCTTTCTAACTAAAGATATGCTGAAGACTCTTATGATCCGTATAGATGACACTCTTTGTCCCATACAGATAATGTCTCCAGATCTTAAGTGCAAACACGACCGCACCCAACTCTAAATCATGGGTAGTATAATTCTTCTCATGAATTTTCAACTGCCTAGACGCATAGGCTATCACTTTACCTCTTTGCATTAACACACAGCCTAGTCCTATCCCGGATGCATCACAATATACCACAAAGTCTTTCAGTCCATCGGGGAGAGCTAGAACATGCGCATTACATAACTTATCCTATCCAAGGTCTGAAATGTTCAATTCCTGTTCTCCTCACTCCCAATCGAACAGTCTTACTCCTCGAGTCAGATAGTAAGAACTTAGATAACTTAGAAAAGTTCTCCAATGAACCTTTTCGGAAATAATCCAGCCCATCCTAAGAAAACGAACGAACCATCATTCAGATTCTAGGGGCATTTCCATTCTTAAGACTCATCGTACTAGTCTACCAATGAATCCCATTACCATTACCACAGCCTAATAAACTGCACTTCTCTATAGCCCAGAAATTCACACTTAGAAAACTTAGCATACAATTTCTCCTTTTTGAGCAGTTCCAAGACTAACCTTAAGTGTTCTAGATGCTCCTCTTGAGTCTTAGAGTAGATTAAGATATCGTCTTAGAGTAGATAGATCATCCAGAAATACCTCAGAAAAATCTCTAACCACAACAATCTCTTCTTGTTTCTTAACACCCATAAAAAATCTCGCTTTCCCTCTTTCCAGTCCTCCCCTTCTCCACTACTCTACAGCAACTTGCCACCCGCTAGTGTATCCCTCACTTCCTTCTCATGGCAATTATTTTCAGCTTTATAATTAGACAACTAGACCATACCAATATCACATCAAAAAACCTCCCCCCCCCTATGTCCAAAAGGTATCAAATCGATGTCAAAGACACGACCCTCGATTTCTAGTTGTCAACCCTTAATAGCCTTATCAAATCTCTACTAGCTGCCCGCTAGCTATTTCAATCTCATATCTAAACCTAAGGTCCGTTGGGTTCTAAGCCTAACAGAGGTATGAAAGTAGTGGAAACAAAACTATAGTTGGCACCAGAGTCAAATAAGGTAGTGGAAAAATGATTGTTCAAAGTAAATGTACCCGTCACAATGTTCGGATCCTGGCGACCTTCCTATGCTCCCAACCATAAGTGCCAACCCCTAGCCTGGTTACCCTTGGTTTCCACGATGAGGACCCCCGTATTAGCAGCAACTTGATTTTGAACGAATTTCTCCACGATCATTGTGCTCATCCATCTAGGGCAAGCTGGCCTGACATGGTCGGTACTACCACACTCATAACATGCCCTAACAGTTGGGTTTCTAGCATTGACAGGATTCACATTCCTTAGCACACTTCTACAATCCTTTGCCAAATGACCCAGGCGGTTACAGTTGTAGCATGTGCGACAAAGCCCATCGGGTGAGTGGAAGGAGTTGCAGATGGTACACTTGGTCTACGTACCCGTATTCTCTATTTCTACAGGGTTGACAGTAGTAGCAAAAGCATTTCCAGTCCTACTCCTCTTATTATCATCCCTACTATTCTTATCCTTGCTAGGTTCCCTCACATTTCCTTTTTTCATAACCTTCTTAATTGATCCATTCCTAACAGCCTCATCAGTCAATGCACCAGAAATCTGCACAGCCTTTTGTATAGTCTTTGGCTCCATTGTTGTCACCATCTCACGGATATGTTGAGCAAGGCCATACACATACCTCTCAATCATGCTACTATATGAGTCACCAAACGCGAACTAACCTAAGCCAACACATGAAACCTATCAGTATACGCAAGCATGGCTTGCCCCGAGCCCATGAGCGTAATTCAACAAACTCAGATTCTAACTTTTGCATCTCATGACTAGGACAAAACTCTTGTATCATCATAAACTTAAAGTCATTCCATGACATACTAACAACAACTTCCCGGCTTAGCGTGTGGATCTGAGAGTTCCACCACGTTAAAGCCTTACCCACAAATGAACCAGCAATGTATTTCACTTTTTGGTCAATACTACAACCACACATAATCATGCCAGACTCTATTTCCCTCCAATCCAATTAGTAAGAAATACAGCACCTCTTTACCATCATATTCCATAGGGTTACAAGCTAAGAACTCCCTTTATATAACAACCTACTAAGTTTTTCATTCACTATCACTTCCCAACTTCTCGCTGAACATTCCTCATTAACCACATTACCCATTCTGATATCCAGTATTCCCTCGGTTACTAACCTGAGCCAACATGGCGGGTAAGAGGTTCTGCAATTGTTGGGCAATCATCGTCGAGAAGTCAGGTGCTCACCCATTGGCTCCTTCTACACCCCCATTGGCTCTCATACCTTGGTCATTTCCTTGACCATTCAAATCATCAACACGCTCATCATTACCTTCCCTATGTCTTCTACCCCTTCTACCTTTACCAACCCGTTTACCCATTCCCCCTCCTCATGATTCGGCAGCAGGCCGGCCAGCACTTCGGGTCCTCATTCTTGGCGGCATTATCTACACGAGGGAGAACATGAGCAACGTTAGGTAAGTGAGAAGACTAATATATAAAATATCTTAATATATATACCGATATACACATAACACCACCCTACGGTGTCAATCCCATCCCGATTTGTTGTGAAACACAATTACTAATATGAGTGAGTTGTGATACACTTATAACTACGTTGACCACCGTACTTATATTCGCATCCTTTCCCAGTCATATTCAATTTTGAGCCCACCCATTTCAATGACTGACATAACTAAGGCACCAAACTGCGAACACATAAAAGCGGAACACCGCGCACATAGATCCTATACGCAACTAGACAATGGATCATTAGGTATAGTCAAGGACAAATCCACCTAGTCTCAATACCTTGGCTCCTGATTACCGAATCTGTCACAACCCCGACAGATGGCGATACGTCAAGAATACAACATAATGATCAATCATAACAGCAAATCAACAAAAATAGAGAAAAACTACATTGCATTAACTCAACTCCAAGTCTAGAAACCCATCACCTTGATCAAACTCAAGTATGTCCCCGAATGCCACTAAAATCCACAATCTCTTACAATTATTCAACTGCCCACACACAGGGGACCATAATTCAAAAACATCAAATACTAAAGAATCAACCAAAAGCAATCAAGACTTCAAATGAAAATTCCACACGGGATAATTCTAATCAGCTATCACAATCACCAAACTACTCTTCTTTTCACTTCACCTGAAAATATACTCGAAAACGTCAACAATACGTTGGTGAGCTCTCGTAGGTTGACCTTAAACCCAAAAGATGTGCCAATTTCAACAGTGGACATAATGTCACTAGCATCATCACCGCTAATCAATAACCATATGTCACTTACGCACCTAAATGGCCTACCAGCTGGAGCACTATATTAGGGCGAATCACACAGAACCTTGCATGCCAAACACAGTACATGCAAGTAACACACATAACCTTGCATGCCAAACACAGTACATGCAAGTACCACACAGAACCTTGCCATGCCAAACACAGTACATGCAAGTAAATCAACACATAATATTCACGTAGCAGTCATAAGCACATATCTTGTCCCAAAAACAAAACAACATTTCGCACAGACCAATTCAAAACATTTCAAAACACATTTGAGTATCATTTTCCCCCAATGAAAAAACCAGTAAAAAGTGGGCCAAACTAGAACGTCACCTTAAGCAAGTCTTTAGAACTCAATCTAATCACACAAGCAAATGCAACGTCGCTCGCACACGACCTAGTCTAGTTAATGTCCCAATTTAATCATCCAAATCCAAAACAATCTTCACGTTTGAGGCATAGAGTTTAGACGCGTTGTACAATTACCCAAAACAATTTAGTGGTGTGATGGTTGACGGCATAACCCAACAATCATATCAATCTCATTACTCGATAATACATACTTATACTATTTAGAGAAAATAGATAAGTAATATAGATAAATATTTATAATTAATAATTATAAATATATCTCGATAAGTCCATTCGGTGAACCTTAGTACACTTCAAAAAATCATTAATACGTTTAAAAAATGAATCGACTACTAATAATAAACATATTAGAGAAGTTTTGAGAAAAATTATATTTTTCGTCTTTTAGTGAATTTATTAAAATAATAAAATAATTAAATAATATTTTATTATTTAAAATCAAAAATCACGTTCTTAAGTAAAATTTTCTAAGTATAAAATTTTTATGAAATTTCGACATGACCCGTACACTCAAACAACGTTTTCCAAGGTTTCAAATCTTATTTTCAACTTTTTTCACAAATTTGACACTTTTCGACACAAATTCCAAAATCTCAATCTTTAACGCTTACCAATATGTTTTTCCTAAAATATCGTTCAATATCACTTCGTAAATACATTTCCACTTTCAAAAGTCCGTTAAAATTCTCATAACTACTAAATATCGCTTATTGGGCTTTAAGGCCCAACAAGGGTCCATTAGGACATTTATAAGTCCAAATATAATCTAAGTCCAAAACCATGGTCCATTTACATATATAAGTATATACTTATATGTAAAAAATAATCCAGACCACAATAAGCCCTCCCATTAAGCCGCGGCTCAAATAGACTTATTGGGCCGTGAGTCCAATAGCTCAAAAATACGTATATTAAGCTTGAAAATAAGCTAATAAGCTACGTATCGCATTTGGTTACTACCATAAGCCTCAAAAATAGTCCACAACATACTCCATAACACAAAAATAATCAAAATCACTTTCCCAGTGATTTTGGGAAACTATACGTGGCATATAAGCCTAAATAAGCCAAGAAATAGCTTAAAAATAAGCTCGAATAAGCTATACAAGCTACTATCAAAAATAAGTATTCTAGCATCATATATTATTCTACCATCACGACCACGACATCAAAACTACAAAAACCCTCTTTTTCCTTTTCTTTTTACACGAACCAAACACCCCTTTTTTCTTTCGTTTCGCTTCTAAAAATCAATTTTCACAACGATCAACTTGTACAAATAACATTTATGCATCAAAATAAACCTAAAAGGACAAACAAAATTTAAATTTGAAAACTTACAAGAATACTTCAAAAATGTATATTTCACACGAACTGACAACCCAAAAACCGTTGTTAAAAACGAATACCCGAGCACTAGAAACAACCCCCAAATATAGTCTTCATGTTTCCTTGATCAAAAGTTCAAAAATATAATATGTTGTGTAGCATGGTTCGGACGCACAAGAGGTAGAGAAAGAGAATAGTTTTTTTTTGTGAAAAAAAATAAACTATGTGTTTTTTGAAATAAAACAGAGATAAGTAAAGGTGCATGAATAGACAAGGTTCTAAAAAGGGCCTTGTGTTTCCCTCATGACCCTTTGACCGGCCGATGGATCCCAGGTGGTCTCGGGTCTTCTTTTCGTAGCCGGACACCAACTGAACAGCTCGAAAAACTCAACCGAACAAATTACCCCAAAGTTAATTACATTTTTATTCACCTTAAAAATACTTTCCATTAACCTATGATATTCACGACGACATATTTCCACTTTAAACCCTTTCAAACTCTGGTGGACATTAACGGGCGTGTCGGACTCGTTTTTTTGGCATTTCTCAAAATTCACGGGTCGAACCACCCGGAATACAAATAAGACAATAATACTTTCCAAAAGGGATTATTAATCACAATAAACCTCAAATCATCACATATCTCATAAAATCACCACCGTCAACAAGGTACAAAATCTGAATAAACTGACAACAGTCAAATAGTCAAAGGACTATTAATGAAATATTCAGAACACAAAAAGGGTAAAGGTTACAATATAGCATTAGCATGCCACTTGATTTTTAAAATACTTCTATTCAGTTGGCTCGACCCAATGAAGTAGTAAATTTAATCCAAAAAGAAATTAAGTTATCTAATAAATTATGATATAGTTTCACACTCCAATACTCATAGAATACCGACAATTATTTGTATGTCTATATTGTTGAAACAAACTAATAATCATATTGTTTAAATTTCTGATAACTTAAATAAATGGCTCTACCTTCAAAATCAATCAGGTTAGAAATTTTTGCCAATTGTCATTGATACACTCAATATAATTTCAACCTAGAAGGTATTCAAGACATTATCTATTTACAGATTGAGATGAATCCCATTATGTCTTGATTAAAGTACTGAAATTTGTTAATATTTTATGAAGCATATTAATAACAAGCTAGAGATGAGAACTGTAAAATGTATTTTGTTGTCTCAAGTAAGAACAATTTGTTGTTGCTTAAATACTTAGTATTTAGAGAAGTATCTCTTCTTACAAAAGTAAGTGGGAGCATCTATAGATCTTGAAGATAATCAAGAACAAAATACATAACCTTCTGAATTCACTTGCTGATGTCATACTGAGGTTAAACATGAAAATGTCGAACCAAAGTATAATGTAACTCTCATTCATAAATCCACGAGGATACCTCATCAATGGAATGATATTTTAATATTAATGTTGAGGAATATAAGTTAGAAGGTCATAATAAGCCTACTAACTAATAAGATGAATTATCACATCTTGGATCTGATAAACGTCTTAAAACTGTGAATGAAAAGATGCAGTCCTTAAAAGATAATCAATGTTTTGAGATTGATTGATCTTTCACCAAACAGTTAAACTGAAAGGTGAAATGAGTTTCTTTTGAAGAATGCACATAAGGACAGTATTGTAACACAAATTAATGATTGAAGCAAAGAATTTGAATCTTACTCAAGCAAATGACTATGAATAAATTCTTTCTTTTCTACACGCATTAATTTTATAAGATAACTAATTGTTCATACATTTTTCCTTAAATCTCTGCAATATGGTGAATTAAGGGATCAGAACTTCTGATATGCGTTTTCCACACACTCTTATCAATTTAACGCTAGAAATCAGATTATATCAGCCTTTAGGTCTAAAATCGTGGGGGCCCTTCAGAATCGGGGGCCCCTTCAGAATCGGGGGCCCTGTGCCGTCGATCACCTTGCACATGCTCAAATCCGGCCCTGTTTATAACGCATACAAGATAAGAGAATCCAAATGTGGATTAGATCATGCATCTAGGAGCTGAAATATTAAGTTTAATTACAATATGATTTTTGATTAAATTAAGATAACTCTTGAGTACACCTGACATCAAGTGGGAGCACTATGTTTTCTCCTTAAAATTCATATGTTGTGTAACATATTAAAAGCATCATTCCATCAAAGCTAGATGTTAATCCTTGAGATTGGAATGAAACTTCACTTTGGAATTTAGGGAATATAAAACACACGACCTTAGAATAAATGTTTATTAAAATAAACATATGCGGTGATTAAGTCCAACACAATACAATATATCATTGAAGCAAGTCTTAAATGGTATATTTCACTTGAGATAATTAAATAACATAGATGGAAACCTTGTGTTTTTAACTAAGGATTCATCATGTATATATTATATTGTGTATGAGACTGGTTGTTACTTTTGCACAAGAGCAAGATGAGCTAACAACAATAGTATCTAATTGAGAGTGTTTAGATGACTGATAACAACAATATCTAATTGAGAGTGATTTAGATGACTGTTAAAACAAATGTTTACGAATTATATAAGGCATAGTGTTGTTTGAGTACACTGATGCTAGAGAATAATCAATCCTAGTTAAAGTAGTATTTCATCATTTATGATAAATCTGCTAACTAGATATGCTCAGCTAAGAGCATTGTTGCATTACACATTAAAGAATGAGAATACTTTACATTTTAAGAAACTGTAAAGATGACTGTCTGAGATAGGTATGTTGTTGAATTTAAATACCTACCCCATTAAAGGTACTGTCAAAAATCATACTATGATGCTGCAAAAGTATGCAAATATACATCAACGACACTCATCGTATGATTCAAATCCTTCACAAATATGTAAATTTGAAACAAGTATTCAGAAAGTTTACTCAGATAACTATTTAGCTGTCTTGTAAAGAAAGAGTTGAGAATGTTAGAAACATTGGAGTTCAACTTGCTAATTAGTTTCATGCATATTTGTTTTAGTATTTGGATAATTGGGATTGTAAGACAATTTTTACTTTCTGATGAATGAAAGATACGTGGGAATGTCATTCCAACAGATAAAATAATTGTTATCTTATATTTGCATGTATAATCCTTGAATGATTTTATCAATTCTAAATAATATTTACATTGTCGATAACAATATGGAATATTGTTACATAAGACAAATTGTGAGTGTTGGTTATATTCTTTGAATATATGGATTGTTCTCGCCAAACTCATGTGTATTCACAAGGGTTGCATATTGGATACCCCAAACTTTGAACATTTACTTTTGGATCCCTGTTATGAGTAAAATGTCAAAAATGGTTTAATAGTCTAAGTCAAACGCTATCCTGAATAAGGTAGTCATAAAGGCTATTTTTGGAAGTAATGCGAAGCAGCATCCACAACACTTGTAGTCAATAAAGAATTTGTTCATCTAATTATTTAATTGCAGAATGATACCATGGCACCTCTCCAGAATTAATCAGATGATTGTTTGGGACCTGCACCCAAATGTAATTTCAAGAATGATCTTGATTATGTTTTGTAGACAGAATTACCTCATATAACGAGAAACTAAATGGTTAAAGTATATGGAATGAGTTAGGATCCATATTCATGGTTTAACGGTATCTGAACAAAGGGATTATGATAAAAGCAAGTAATAGACAACCATTAAAGCTGAGATTGTTCTTGAAACTCTATCTCAAGTATATCTAATTTAAAGGTAATTGTGTGTGTTTGCTAGACGTTGCCAATTATCAGTATATATGCATCCTGCTACTCTGACTCCCAAGTGGGAGTTGTTGGAATATGTTAGTCGGTTTCGCAAGTTATACGTAAGAAATACGTGAGCCTATTAGGGGCACATGCGTTAAACACTTAGAGTATGTTTTACTTCACAATATAATTATTTAAATAGTTGTTAATTACATTAATTGTTTAACTTGCTTAACAATATATTAAATAATAAACTGGGGGACTAAAACGAACAAAACCCGAACCCAAGGGGGCCCATTGTTGGCCGAATCCCCTAAGGGATCTAGAAGGGGGTGTTTGTTCAGTTATAGGTTTAGAGGGGGAAAAAGGAAACTAAGTTTCTTTGTTATACAAGAATAGGGTTTGGGCTTGTGGCCAAAATAAAACACAACCCACAACCTCATTCTTCATTCACACAACACACAAATCCCTAAAAGTTACCTAGAGATTTTCGATGCTCTCTCTTTTTTCCCTAAACCCTTTACCGAAACCTTAATACTCTTATTAGGGGATTTTTGGTTCTTTTGTTTATCCTTAAAACCGAATTCAGTAAACCCTTATCAAGGGTTTTTGGTTTTCATCGTTCTCCTTGTGATCGACACATTAAATCCCTCATCTAGGGATTCGGTTTTTCTCTCCTTGTTCAATGAATACAAAAACCCAAACTTAGGGTTTCGGTTTGTTTTGTTTTTCGGTGCAACCGAATTAGGAAAATCCCTATTAGGGTTTTGGCGATTTCGGTACAAGCTTCAAGGGGTGTTTGGTTTTCGGTACAAGCTCATAAGGGTGCGTTTGGTTATTGATTCAACACGTGGTGTTTGGTTCGTGAAGGTTGACTAGCAATCGACTCATTACTATGGTTGATGTGTTTTGTGTGAGCAACCGAAGGAGGTGGTAATTACTAAAACCATTATTTTTTCAAGATCAAGATTAGGCGTTCATTTATTGATTTAACTCAATAAACAAAAGGTTAGTAAATTACTTGTTCAATATATACTCCCTTCGTCCTATAATAAGTGTCCAGTTTGACATTTTAGAGTCAAACTGGTTCAACTTGACCTAAAATAAATTTTTTTGTTTTATAAAATACTTGATAAAAAATATACCAATGAAATGACACATAAAACCCAATTACATTTGATATATTTTCATTCAAGTATTATATAAACACACAAAGTTATGTAAAACGTCAAATTGAACCAGTTTGACTTTGAAAAGTCAAACTGGACACTTAATTTGGGACGGAGGTAGTATGTGTTAATCTATATGCTAAAACTAAATCCATTTCGCTGCGTACTCGTAGCTAAATTGGTTACCTATTATGTTAAATCCCTCACTTTCAGTTCCCATGTTTCATTCCCATCATTTTCCCAGATCTGTAAACCACTTACAAAACCATCTGATGAACAAAGATGGTAGTGCGACGATAGCTTTTGGAGATGGTGGTGAAACTGTCTTTGACAAAAAGGAATGTTACCGATATGGTGGGATATCAGTGGTGGTAGTGGGTTATGGTGGTGATCCGTTTGGTGTTGTAGATTTTATGGTGGTAACCAAGGCTAAAATAGTGGGTTTTGGTGATAATGGGATATGGGTGGCCGAAGTAGGTGTGTGAAGCTAGTGGTTGGTCGTCAACAATCTGCCATGGTCAGCGGTGGTTTCACCGAATTTTCGTAATCAGAAAGTAAGGGGGAGAAAAATGTATGAGAGAGGAAGAAAGAAATCATTCTGTGTTCTTAGGTGGGATTAATTGAACTTTTTGAATAAAAAAAAACGTTAAATTGACAATAAAACCCTCAAATCATGTCACATGATAGATTTACCGAGAGTTAAATAGGCGTTACAATACGGATCAATGATTGTTACATAGTTTCAAGATAAGGATCAATGATTTTAACAGACGAAAGTAGTGATTTTGACCAAACCACAAAGACGAACGATGTAATTAACTCTAAAACCTATAACACGCACTATCTGAAAAAAGACTCTTAGGGTGTTTGGGATAACACATTTTGAGCCTATGTTTATACAACAATGCTTTCGATGATGCTTAGAATAAAATGCTTATTTTAACCCAAAATAAGCAAATAAGCACATGTTATTTCCCTATCTAAACACTAAAAATTTGATTCATGTGTTTGACAAACGCAATCAGCTAATGAGCAATATAATAAGGCAACCCAAACACCTTTTTATATTTCTTTAAACGCCTACAATGTATTAGGAAATTCAATGTAACAAAGTTCGTGAGGTTTTAAAATCCATACTTATATTCACCTTGTATTTGCCAAATTCTCTCACTGTTACACGATGTAATGAAAAAAATAAATGTAATGGATGAAATCTCCATGATGCATCCTCAAATCTAACAATGTTTTAATATGCATAGCTCATGTTTTATTATTCTATAAGAAAAAGGTTTATATAATGACACATACACTTGTAAAATAAATTGAAATTCGCATAAATATTATTTACCACTGCAACCAACCCTTTTAAAGATGTACCAAAATATATATGTTTTTTTATAGTAAATTGGTTTCGTAGACATATCATCGAACACTTGGTGGGCACTAAAATATACTACTAAAAAAGCCTTACAAACACATGAATTTGCACATGAACCTAATGAATCAATCGAACACAAAACTCACTAGAAAATCAAAAAAAGTTGTGACTACCTATTCGAAATCAATTCACCAATTTGAAAGTTTATCACTAATAATTCAAACAATCATAATAAAATTGATAATACATAAAAAAATTTTAAAAATTAAAAATAACCTGAGAATGAAATCAGCAGTATGTATCTCAAACAACCCGAATTTTTCTAAACCCATCTTCAGATTCAACAACTAAATACGACTCTAGCTTCATAATACATGGATTCCGAACTTGATTCTTTAAACGAACTCTTCAATCGTAATACTAATTGGTGACTTGATTTAGGGTTCATGGTGAGAAGATTAATTCTTAAAAAATAATTAAATGGGGAGGTTTGATTGTTACTATGTGTTCTTGTTTCAATAGATTTGGGGGAAGAATGGCTGTGAAGTTTGTGGTTCGGTTTTTTTCCTTTCATTGAATGATTTAAGATGAGAATGGATGTGAGACGTTGATTATTCATGATGTGACATGTGTCATTTAAAAAAAAAATTAAGATGAGTTCTCATAAAGCTTATTTTATATAATAGCACTAGTACAAATCTGGGATTTCGTCACACATGCTGTTTTTTAAACGGCCACACAGTCATATATTTATGTGACTAAATGTACCAGGATAAAATAAACAGCCACACTTGAACTCATCTTGTGTGACCATTTCAGAATTTCATTGTCACACATTTGAATATTTATGTGACTAGACTTAACTGATAATTTTTTGTTGATTATTTAGTCACTTATAATTTGGGACGTGTGACAGATACAAATAAGTTTGAAACATTAGTCACACTATATATATACATATGTGACAAATATATGTCACACAATTGAACGGTGTGACCAAAATCCATATATGGTCACATGAAGTAATTATGTATGTGGCTAAATCATATAGTCAAGTTTGGTCACAACAATATAAAAGAGACAGCTATATTTTGCTGAAATATTTAGCCAATATGAATATGAAATGTTGACAATGAAAAGTAAGTTTGAAGCATTAATCACGATATACTTTAAAAGTGACAACAAAATGTCACACACTTTGAACAGTGCGTTGACCAAATGTCAAACTTATGGTCACAACTAAACCATAGCCATACATGAGTTAATTTGATTGCCTAAGAAAAGCGCTATATTTTTTTTAGTTTTAGGGCATCAGTTTTTTTTACTAAAAAATTGACATGGCCTTCGCAACCCTCCAAAACGAATTAGATTAAATACTTCTTCCCGTCCCTCACCAAAATTATTTCCTCAAAAATTTGTTTTCCCTTTTTCCACACCCAAAAACTAAAAATCAGATTTCTAAAAAATTTTTTTAGTTTTCCCAATTTCCATCGTACCTTTTTCTCCAGTTCTGCCTTCCTCCTTAATCTCTAAGCGACAAACTGTCACAAAGACCTCAATATTTCCTTCTCACGCCATTTGATTAACATTCCCCAACCATTTGATTGCATCCTTCCCACCTAACATTCAATTCTACATTAACCCTAGGAACAGTGTTTTTTGATTTTAACATTCCGTAAAAAGAGGTAATACAAAATCGATGCTTTTTGAGATGCGAAAGTCCAGGCTCACATTATAAGGAGTCTATAGATGCATTTGTGCTATCGAGACGATAAAAAGGTATGTCTTGCAATCATATACCTAATCGTGATTTTTGTGTTTATAGTTTCTTTTATGATGAAGTTGTTATGTTACTAGATTCTAATGGCTATCTTCTAACACTTGTGTTAAGTCCTGAACAAGGTTTTAATTAGAGTTACTTAAAGGTGAGTTTCATGATTTTTTTGTTGTGTTTTTTATTGGTTTTGATTGAATTGTGTTTTTTTTGGTTTAGTACTAGGTTTGGCGTGATGAATCTAGGGGTTAATTGTGGCTTATGGCTTATTTGGTTTTGGGCTTATGTCTCATAAGCTCACTGAACTTTGACAGGATTACCATGTATAATAAACTAAAGACTATAATTGTTGGTACCCTTAACTGAATGTCTAATGTTTATTTGTTTCGAAATAAAACCTAAAAGGCCTAATAATACACCTCATATCATAATTGTTTTCTATGTAGGGACGTGGTACTGTTGTTGCTACTGGTCGTGTTGAACAAGGGATGATTAAAGTTGGGGAGGAAATTGAGATCATGGGGTTGATGCAGGTTAATTCATTGTGTTTATTGAACTTATTTATCTGAGTTGTAGTGGATCCCTAATATTAGTTTCGCATACCTGGTTCTATCCACTTCATGGTTAGATAATACTGGTTTAACATTTTCAAGTATAGTGTAGGAGTTGTTAAGTACTTTTTTTTTGAACGGCTAAATTTTATTAACTAGCAAGGAGCTAGAAAAAGAAAAACATTACAAAGAAATTAAATGGGGGTTTTTAAGCCAATCCTCCCAAGATATCACCCATTTACATCTATTTTTACACCAAAGATAAGACAACGAAACAATATCATCAAAGAACGCATGGGATGTTTCTTATCAAAGAGCACACGGTTCCGAAACCCCCATATGGACCACCAAGCCACGTAGAAAACGCCTTCCAAAATCTTCTTGTTATTATGATCAATCTTTAAAGAAGAGAACCAATCGTCCCAAGAGTTAAAAGAAGACCAATATTGCCAATCAATATCCCACCATCTACAAATACGCCTCAAAACGGATTGAGCAAAGCCACAATGAAAAAGAATATGATGATTACCTTCTTCGGATATACCACAATTTGGACAATCAGTAGAATCCATCTCAACTCCTCTTCGCACTAGATTGACCTTAGTTGGAAGAGCGTCAAGCCGAGCTCTCCACACAAAAATATTTACTTTAATAGGAACAAATTTCACCCATTTAGTCGGCACCAATCCAGAAGGAAGAAACATATCATCAATCAGATTCCGAATATCCTTCACCCTAAAAGACCCATCAGCAGAAGCTGTACAAATCCACCTATCACGAGAGGAAGATAGGGAAACCGAATCCACAATACCACGAAGATCATTAAACTGGGCCATTTCTGTACCTCCACGAACCGGTCTACGGAAAGTCCCATCAACAGGCACAGCCATTTTTAACGCGACCGAGCAACTTTTCTCCATCTCCAAAGCGAACATACGAGGAAAACTATGACATAGAGCTGAGTCTCCCCTCCACGTGTCCGTCCAAAACTTAGTATTTTTTCCATCGCCAACACGTTTGTTACATAAAGATAAAAAATCGAAACCTTTTACCTTTAACTTCTGCATCTCCTTTAAAATCGAACACCAAGTTGATGAATATTGCACCGAATGAGAATAAATGTTTGGCCCATACAACGCTTTCATCACATTAAACCAGAGGGAATCTTCTTGTGAAACGAAACGCCAAATCCATTTAAACAACAACGCCCTATTAAGCGCAAAATAACTCGAAACACCTAAGCCGCCAGTTTTCTTTGAAGCAAGAACCTTATCCCAAGCAACCCAAGTAATTTTTTTCGCCGAGATGTCTGCTCCAATGAAAAAATTATTACGGATAGATTCCATCTCCTTCAATACACCTTTAGGAGCTTTAAAAATGGACATACAGTAAAGAGGGGACGCTCCAAGAACCGATTTCAAGAGTGTGAGTCTACCACCAATTGATAAAGTTTTCGTCTTCCACTTAGAAAGACGCGATCTAATCTTTAACACAATATCCGACCAATCCTTGCAACGAGACATATTTCCTCCAACTGTGACACCAAGATATCGAAATTGACTTTCCATAATCGAGCATCCAATAGACAGGGCTGCTACTTCAATTTCCGGTCTAGCTACTCCCACTCCTAAAAGCTGACTTTTCTGCATGTTGATTTGTAACCCCGAAGCGAGAAAGAAACATTTGAGAACATTTATAATGCCCCGCAAGTTATCATTTGACCACTCCCCAATAATTAGAGCATCATCCGCATAAAATAAATGAGATAGAGTAAGCGAAGAATTAAGCCGAATACCTTTAAAAATCCCAGCTTCAACCACTCTAGCAAACGACAAATGTAACGATTCCATCACAAGAATGAAAAGCAAAGGCGCAAGCGGATCGCCTTGTTTAAGCCCACACTCCAATTGAAATTCGCTAGTGGGACTCCCGTTAACCAAAACCGAAGCCTTAGCAAAAAAACACAAACCTCTAATCCATTGGCACCAAGTGAAACCAAACCCAAAAGCCTCTAAAACATCGATCAGATAATCCCAACGGACCGAATCATACGCCTTTGCAAAATCGACTTTGAAAAACATGGCTCTCATATTCTTCCTTTTACACCAATCCAATAATTCATTAATAATAAATGGGCCGTCCAAAATCTGTCTTTCAGAAACGAAGGCAGACTGCGTATTAGAGATAATATACGAAATCACCATCGATAAACGATTAGCCAAGATCTTCGTCACAACTTTATAGATACAGCCTATGAGACTAATAGGCCGAAAATCAGAGACAAGTTTAGCGTCCATAACCTTAGGAATAAGAGCAATAAAAGACGAGTTACACCCTTTGGAAAAAACCCCAGTAGTAAAAAAATGTTCTACCGCTTCGCAAAAATCAGCACCAATAAACCCCCAATATTTTTTGAAAAATTCAAACGTATATCCGTCTGGACCCGGAGACTTATTATCTCCACAACTCCAAACCGCCTTTTTGATCTCATCGCGTGAAACCTCTCTTTCCAAATCAATGACCTGCTCATGAGACAGCCTATTAGGGAAGGAATAAATAATTTTAGGTCCAATAGAATTTGGCTTCTTAAAACGAGCCGCAAAATGATCTCGAAAAATCTCCTTAACCACCTGAGGATCAGACTGCCATAAACCGTCATCAAGAATTCCCCTAATCGCTAATTGGGATCTCTTCTTATTAATAATCCCATGAAAGAAACTCGAGTTCTCGTCACCTTCGATGGCCCATCTAACTTTGCCTTTCTGAAAACAATCCGAAGCTTCTTTATTGTTAATATCAAGAAGTTGTCCTTTAAGATCGAGACGCCTTGCCAGTAAATCATCAGAAACAGAACCCAAATCCAAATCCTTATCGATATCACACAGTTCATCAGTAATAGTACCACTAAAAACGGTACGAGTACCAGACGGGAATTTCCCGATTATTGGTACCGAAGACCGAAAAATAAAGATGCCTGACACATTTTTGACACAGCTTTAGTAAAATTCATATTGGAACGATTGGTGTTAAATTTAACAATGAGAATTTCAGTTTTAATTCATATGTTCTTGTTTATAATGATATAAAATACTTTCTCCCAATATACAAGAGAGTGAAAACAGACAAAGCAATTGCAAAATGCATGCAAAGATTTATAATTAACTTTTCTTGATACTTCATACCACATTAATACTTTCTTGTGATCATTGTCATACACCTATATAATATATGAGTTCTAATTTCCCATACTAAATGATAAACTCTAGTTATCCATGCACCTTCAAGAAAGAACATATAGTACTCACTTTAAGTATCTCAGTATCTGCGCATAAACTAAAAAACAACACAGCCACACCAAGCAACCATATAATATCGATATACATTTTTGAAAGCTTAAACTATCTAGACAGAATAAGTAAACTCTTCGAAAGTCTCACTTTAAGTATTTTGTGCATAAATAAATTTGAGAATGTCTTTTATAAACGGTACTAATTTCGGTTTGGGTGTACCGGTTTACCCCGGTACCGGAACCGGTACTGCTCATGAGACAGCCTATTAGGGAAGGAATAAATAATTTTAGGTCCAATAGAATTTGGCTTCTTAAAACGAGCCGCAAAATGATCTTGAAAAATCTCCTTAACCACCTGAGGATCAGACTGCCATAAACCGTCATCAAGAATTCCCCTAATTGCTAATTGGGATCTCTTCTTATTAATAATCCCATGAAAGAAACTCGAGTTCTCGTCACCTTCGATGGCCCATCTAACTTTTCCTTTCTGAAAACTAGGGATGAGCATGGGTACCGAAAAAACGGTACGGTACCGGAACCGTACCGGTACCGACCCGTACCGGTACCGGTTCTCTTTACTCGGTACGGTACCGGTACTCTAAAAATCGCTAAAAAAAAATTCGGTACCACTAAAAACGGTACGGTACCAAGACGGGATTTCCCGAGTTTGGTACCGGAAGTCCGAAATATAAAGATGCCTGACACAGTTTTGACACAGCTTAGTAAATTTCATTTGGACTTTGGGTGTTTAAATTTAACATGAGATTTTCAGTTTCAATTGCATTGTTCTGGTTATAATGATATTAATACTTTCTCCCTATATATCTAGAGAGTGAAAACAGACAAAGCATTTGCAAATGACAAACCATTTGCAAATGCACGCAAAGTAATGATCTTTCTTGATACTTCATACCACATTAATACTTTCTTGTGATCATTGTCATACACCAATATAATATATGAGTTCTAATTTCCCATACTAAATGATAAACTCTAGTTAAGAACATATAGTACTCACTTTAAGTATCTCAGTATCTGCGCATAAACTAAAAAACAACACAGCCACACCAAGCAACCATATAATATCGATATACATTTTTGAAAGCTTAAACTATCTATACAGAATAAGTAAACTCTTCGAAAGTCTCACTTTAAGTATTTTGTGCATAAATAAATTTGAGAATGTCTTTTATAAACGGTACTAATTTCGGTTTGGTACCACCTTAACATTATATTTGTGAGCCAAGTACCATAGACCGCAACAAAATTATCAGAAATAGTAGCATAATCTTTTTTAAAAATCGAAGACTCCCAAATACAAAGAATACCGCCCGAACTTCCTAAGGAATCACTACAAACAAAATCATAATTAGAGTTACCCCACATGAATTTTACATCCATATGCGACATTGAATCCATCTTCGTCTCCTGTATCGATATAAAATTAAGCTTCTGTTTAAAACATAAAGCTTTAATCCACTCCTTTTTGGTCTTATTACCAAGACCTTGAACGTTAATAGACAGCATATTCATCGGAACACCAAGTCCTCTCCTTGTTTCCCGATGATATTCTGAATATCGTTTTCACAACCCTCCATAGAAAACCCCATAGCTTGACCCACACGAATCACCTCTTCTAAAAATCCCAAAACAGAACCTCCCTTTGCCTCGACCTTTTGCCCTCCCGAACCACATGAAGCTTCCATTTTATCAAACTGTGGCGATTTAACAGATTCCGCATCATTATGAATAAACAAAGCATCATCCAGCCCTTCATTAACCTCTCCATTATCCTGAACATTTTCTGATTTATCCTCTTGACCTTCGAAAGAAAAACCAGGCGGGTGTGAGAGAGATGGACTCTGAACCTGTGACTCAATGTTCTGCTTATTCTTATTCAAAAGATCATATATATTAAATGGATCCCCTGATTCTTGTATCTCCGGTTCTTCATTATGTCGCTTATCCGAAACAGAAGTATCACCAAAAATGGTCTCAGCCACACCTTCGTCATCATTAAACTTGATCTCTCCTTCATCCTCTTCGCTCAAATATGTCTGTTTTGGAATTGACTTCTCGCTTTGAACCGATTCATCGTCGGAAGAACATTCTGATTCCTTATTTAACAAGAAGTTGGGACTCCATGTAAATAACTCTTTTGCTCTAATCATGAACACCTTTCCTTTAACTATAATCTTAAACGACTCCAAGATAGACACCGGATTTTTAGTAAGAATACATACCCGTTTACGACCAAAATTAACCACAGATGTATCCTCAATATTCAGTAGTTCACCCCATTTTTTTCCTATACGAGAGAATGTTTCAACAGTCCAAGCACGGATTGGAACGCCCTCAATATCAACCCAAGCTATCCGTTCATCACTAACAAATTCTTGATCCACCTCCTGGAGATTCTGGAACCATGAATTAACTCCAATATGAGATTTTAAATTCAATACAGATTCTTCCTTTTCACATTCAAGCATCACCCACAAACCCCCTAAATATTTTGGTTTCACATCGACAAAACCTTCATCTTGTAAGATAGTTTGAATATTAGCAATGGAGTGAACATCTTTGACTTTACCCATAACACAATTGGAAAAGTTCCTATCGATCAAACATGTCTCATCTAAGACCAAAGCAGGGGGTGAAGAACTCAACGAAGCTGGCTTAGCTGAAGAAGATCCACCATATACCGCATTAACATAAGAACCTTCTGATTTGTTACCCGCTATGAAACCATTATTGAGCTGTCCTTTGTTTGTCTCCCTATTCTGATTAACAATCCCTTTAGGAAAACCTGATTTTTGATCCTTATTCAAAGGAACTCTTTGAAATCTCGCCACATTAGCATGGAGTTTGAGACGGCCCACCCATATAGTGCATAGATTATTCACCAAGCGATCAACACTAAACACATTGATGAAACGGACAAAGCCAAAACGCTTACCTTCTTTCGACTTTTTCTGGGGAATGAACGAGTCAACAACGTGCCCGTATTGCTTACACGTTTGAAACAATTCTTTTGCCGAAAAGGAGTCAGGGAAATTCGAAACAAAAATCGAAATGGAGATACGACTCAAATCATCTTCCTTGGATCGATAGCTCCCCATATCAATAAATTTGGATTGAAGGAAACTCTAAAAAACGAGAAATAGAAAATAGGAAAACACAAATAACAAACCCTAATTAACCCACGTCGAATCAGATAATAAGAAATTAAAGGTGCAATTCGATATAATTACCACCCTACGGGAATCATATGATCATCTCGAGACAAGGTATCAATCAAAGATCGAAGACCTTAACCCAATCAACATATAAAAACAAACAGGAGTGAAACTACACGAATCACAACACAATAAATCAATCATTATCTAATGAATGGTGGTTAACGAAGCAAAAAAAGGACTAAATGTTTGTGATTTATAAGATAATTGATCTCCTTTTGAGGTTTTAATCATCCCATGGATGCAAAGAGGAAAAAATGGAAAAAAATGATACTCTCGGAGTTGTTAAGTACTAATGTATAATTATGTTATAAAGAACGTTTTTGCGTACCAAAAGCGTTGACTCCTCTTGTAAGGATCATACAATTGATATGGGGCTTTTACTACTATGTATTCCATTTGGTATTTTGTTCTGATAATCTGTACAAAATAATCAGTAGTCTAAAATACTGTCTTATTTGCAGCTTTCATTTTTCAGTGACGAGGAAGAGACAACGAGCAAACCTAAAGCAGA
>BQNB010087287.1:0-27961 GCA_026074375.1 Tanacetum coccineum
TAACCTAATAAGCTATTCTAAGAACAATTTAAGCTAAAACTTAAAAGCAAATAGCTATAAAATCCTAATAAGCACTTAACTGGATTAAGAGCCAAACAGTCCCTGCAAGGACTTTTGAGCTTCTATTTAAGCTAGCAAATAAGCTTTTTAAGAAGTGAAACTTAGTTTTTCTAAAAGACTAGCTTAAAGACTTCTAAAAAAAACTATTTGAAAAGACTTTAGAAAATATGGCTTAACTAAACAGACAGTTTACTCAGCTTATGCTGAGTTTGGTTTTGAAAAATGAAAAGACAAAATGCTTATTTAAAAGCTAAAAACAGATGACAAATTAAGCTAAATTTTGGAAACTAAAAGCTACTTAAGCTACTCAAAAACCTAAACCAAATGGACTACAGTCCTTAAACTGCAGTGATCCTATCTGACGCACTTGATAAAATGGGTTAAACCTAAATGTAGGTGACCTTAAAGGTCAATCCTACTTTGTACACACCAAATAGGTGAGTACAAACATCAATCAAACAAAATCTAAGCTCAGGAAGTCTTGGATCAAATATTTCTTACTAACTTAAAAAAAATCAAACTCCCATAGTGCAAATTCAAATAGTTTTCACTAAAACTTTCTCAAATTTGAAAATTAATCCATGATTTCACTTTACAAATTGATTTTATATGATTATTTATCTAATTCAAAAGTTTACATCAATTTCCTTTGACTTTTTGAGGTCAAACTAAGTAAATCCAAACACTCCTTTAAAAATCTTAGAATCTATTTAAACTTGAAAATTTAAAATCTAGTGAACAATTTTCAAAGATCAGATAACAAACAACTTATAAAAGACCTAATGAGCTTATACTAACAAGCAATTAAGCCAGAAATACTAATCTACTACTTATGCAAATTTTTTGGTTTTTTTATTTTTTTTATATGAGACAAGAAATGGAAAACTAAGATCTAAACTACTTTAGCTAAAAACAGATAGTTAAACATGAACAATAAGCATAATAAGATAGATAAAAGCACAATTAAGCAAATAATAAGCTGAAAATAAGCAAATGCAACTTATTAAACTAAGATACTTGAATTTAAAGGAAACTTACAAAAGCCTTAGCTAAACAAAGGCAATAGTGCTCAAGAGAGCTTTCAACAGCTCTAGCTTATCACAAGGATAAGCTAGTGAGGTCCCATAAGCTCTTCCATTGTAAGCTTATCATCCAAAAGCTCAAATTCCATTTAGATTTGACTAATTTTAAGAGATTAAATAGATTAAATGCTTATTATGAGCTCAATTTGAGCTTAGAGACTCAAAGAGCTTGTATGAGCTTATTAGGAGCTTATGAAACAGTAGCAACAACATTTGAGAGTAAAGAGCTTATGATAGATTATTAAAATAAAACTTTTGATTTCATTAACTAGAAAACTGATTACAATATGTTGAAACTGAGATTACAATAAGCTTTTAAAAACTGAATTAAAACTACATAAGCTAATTTATGAAAATTACATAAGCTAAAGTTCAAAAGCTAAAAAAAACTCTCCCTTGTGTGTGAATGTGAGGGGCTATTTATAGCCTTCAGCTGAAGCTTCTAGGTCCTGAATTAGTTAGACGCTCCCTTCAATCCTGTCCTTTCATTCCTTCAATCATTTGATGCTTAACTTGAACCGTTGGATTAGATTGAGGGGCACACGGATTGCCAACGTGGCATCCGTGTGTCAGAGGCCTTGGTGCTTCTTTTAGGCATGATTTAGTGTAAAAACCCCATTCCTTGTGTGCTTCATCCATATCCACGTGACATTCCTTTGAGGGAGTTGGCCAATAAGATGCTTTGAGTGACGTTTATTTGTGCCACATCATTCCTTGAAGCTTGAATTACATAGCCACGCACTCAATTGCAATTACCCCCTTGATTTGAGCTTGGGGTAAAACTGAAAGTGACGATGAATAGTGGTAACAAATTTTCGCGCGTTTTTTACTTTTATAAAAGGGAGGTTTGACTTTTTTTCTTTTTACCCGGGGTTATAACTCCGGGCTTATAAGGGTTTTGGGCCTGGGTAGGATTTGGGCTCGGGCTTTGGTGTTGGATTTGGTAAATGTAAGATAGATAACGAGTGTTATCTCTTATAGTGTTAAGAGATAACACCGTTAGGGCTTAGGGACTTTTTATGAATTTGGTTAACTTTGAGGGACTGATTTGGTATTTTTGGGTTTTGTCTTTTTGTGGGTTGACTTTGGTTGACCAAGGGTTGACTTTTGTTGACCTTTGATAGCATTCTCCCGGCTTTTGCATACTCGATTCCGTTCCGTGATTGTCCGGTTTTAACCGTTTTCTTGTGATTTTTGCAATATCCGTACCTACACAATCACAAAGACAAAACAAGCAATATTCAAGCATTTAAAGCATAATTTTGTCTTTTATGGGTTATTTTTTTGATAAAAAACGGATATGTTTTTCCACACATATCAAATTCCCAAACTAAAGCGATTGGCGTGTCTCACTAGCAATATTATATGCCTCTATAACGCAAATTACACTCAAAACTTTCCCAACACTAAACCTTTGAGAAGTAGCAAAGATTTTTGTGGAGAAAGTTAAGAAATCACAAGTTATAAAACACCCCTTTTTCCCATTTTTCTAAAACTTTTTCAATCAATTTTTTTTATTTTTTTTCTTTTTTTTCTTTTTTTTTTAAATATATAACTGAGATTATTTCGACTTTCGTTATTTCCATAACTATTAGGGATCATAGAACAAGATGCATTTCGATCCGAGAATGCCCCAAAAAGGATAAATTCATCGTCCCCGACTTTTCACTTACTCCAAACCAATGCTTAAAACGAAATCGTAGCTAAATATCAGGAAAGATGCTAACACTGCTCATATTTTCAACTTGTGAACTTTTTACTCCCGACATTTATTATATCTTAAGTGAGTGTGGTATTTTGAATTTCAACCATGGATCAACGTTTTGCAACATACTATGCTTCACGTTTCACCTAAGAATAATGAGTTTGAAGGCTAGGTAAAAACAGATTATGAACAAGTAAACTATGCTTTCATTGATTTAAAACTGAATACAAAACTTTGAAAATGAAAATTACAAGAGAAAATTTCATGAAAATGAAAATTTTACTTAAACTACCAACAACTAAAAACGGGAAAAAGAAGATATCATGTGAAGTACGTTGGTTTGGTGGTGTTAACGTGTGTGAGGCTTGTCTCTGTTATAGCTTGGAATGAGAGCTTCTAGGGAGTCTAGCCCGATCCTCTTCCATGTGTTCTCGGATCCTTCATTAATTTCAATCATTAGATTCCCATTCATTCACGTTGGATTAAATGCATGAGCACCACGGATTGCCAAGTGGCCATTCCGTCGTTTTGTTTGTTTTTCTGTGTCAGACCTTTTGTGCTTCTTTTGGCTAGGATTTTGTGTAAAAATCCCTGTCCTTATGTGTTTCTTTCATATATCCGCGTGTCCTTTCTTGTGGGCTTCGACCAATGAGAGCCTTTCATGACGTCTAACTCTGCCAGCTTGTACCTTGGTACTTGAATCATAGAGCCACATCATCAATGGCCATTTAACCTTTGATTTCGAGCTAGGTAAAACTGAAAGAGATGATGAATAGTAAAAACAAATTCCTGCGCCATTTTTTCTTTTTTATATCTTTGTTTGACCTTAGGTTTGTGAGGGTTGACTTTGGGCCCGAGATTTATAAAAATGGAATTAGGTCGGGTGATGAGGATTGGGCTTGGTTATAAGGTTGTGTATATAAATGAATAATGACCGTTATCTCTTTATTATAAGGAGATAACGGTGTTAGGATTTAGGGACTTTTGGTGAAATTAGGTTTAACATTTAGGGCATTTTGGGTATTTTGATGATTTTGTCTTTTTGTAGTTGACCAATGTTGACTAGAGAGTTGTCTTTTATTATACCATTGATAGCAATTTTCCGGCTCTTTGCACTCTTTTCCGGTCCCGTGTTCCGTGTGTGTCGGCTTTTGACGTTTTCTTGTGATTTTGCGTTATCCATATACCTACCAACACATGCACAAACAACAAGAATACACTATTGCAGGTATATTTTTGCACATCTTGCTCATTTAAGGGACGTTTTGGTTTATTATAAAGTTATGTGATTTCTCACATTTCATAAATTTCACAAACTAAGTTATTGCGTGTGTCCTCCGCAATATTATATGCTTTAAACCTAATTACCTCAATACGTCCCAACTAATATCTTGAAAAGTAGCAAAGACTTTTGTGGAGAGAGTTAAGAAATCACAAGCTTTAAAACACCCCATTTTCCTATTTTTCAAAACTCTTTCCAGTTTTTTTTTTGAACAAGTAATTAATTAGAATATTCTGACTTCCGTTATTTACTATAATGTTAAGATCATAGGAACTAGATGCATTTCCAATCCGAGGATGCCCATATTGGATAATTTCTTCCTTCCCGTGTTTTCACTTATCCAAACCAAGATTAAAACGAATATCACAGTTAAATTTCTGTTAAGATGCTAATCATAGATCTTATTTGCAATTGTGAATCTGTTGTACGACCGACTAATTTTTATTATCTTAGGGTGAGTGTGCTATGTGAATTTAACCATGCTAGTAAACGTTGGTTTAAAGACGTGGCTTCTCGTCCACCCGGGTAAATAATGAGTGTGTAAGGCTGTGATATGCCATGTGGAGAGAACGGGCGGAGAGGATATGCACATTTAAGTGCGGCGGTGTGTACTTTTTTGGCGGGGTTTAGTGTTTAGTTCTCAAGTAAATTTTTTTGTTTTATTGATTGGAGATATTACCTGGCTTTTGACACCTCACAGAGACTAGTATTGGGACTCACGGACCTTGGGTTTCAAAAACTCTCAAGTTTCCCGAATATACATAGCTTTAAAATAGAATAGTCAAAGTTCAAAAGCATATTTAAATTTAACAAAAAGAAGTTTATTTATTAATTCAAACTTAATATTAAACATTTATGCAATTGTAACCCTCAACCTTTTAGAAGGCTACAACATCAGTTGTGAGCCGGCAAGATGCAGCAAACTTTTATCAGTCTCGGATTTTTATTCTTACTATGGGCTTTCTTTGGAAGACTACCACATCGGTTATGAGCCGGCAAGAGGTAGTAAACTTTTATCAGCCCACAACTTTTATTATTATATTTTCTATTATTTAATCATATATATATATATATATATATATATATATAGAAGACTTCTTTCTGAAAAATTCAAGTATAAGTTTGAACTAAGACTAAAATTTTTGCTATATATTACATAAAAATGGTTGATTTAAGTTTAATCTCCAAAAACAACACGTATATTAATCCTGTTAAGAGCTTATGGGAGAAAAAGCCACAAATTACATACATGAGCTCTTAAGATTTCCAACTAATCCTTGTTTAGCATCCTACTCATACTTAACTCTATCATTTTTCGTTCTTCGCGAATATCCACGAATGCTTAGCCAAAAAGTTAAGGAACAAGCTAGAGCTCAACACGCTCAATCGGGTCAAAATTTACTCTTATTCTACCCAGTAGGAAAGTCAAAAATTTGTGACAAACACTTATTATTTTTTTTTAAAAATTTTAAATTTTTGTTGAAAATTGGGGTACGTGAGAACAACAGCTGCATGCATAACCAAATTGATAGATCCCCCCATACTAGAGTTAAACATTGTCCTTAATGTTTTAAGAAGGGTCTCTACGTAAATCCTAAGCCATTTATTAAGTATGCTTAAAGATAAACGTTAGTCGATAAGATTAGGATATCGGATGTCCCCAAACTAATGGCAAGCAAAGGCTAGGAAGCTCGAGTGGACCGGGACAAAACACCGAACACGAGAGTCTTCAAAAGATTTTGGGTAAATCCTACAAAAATTAACAAGCACAAACAACAAGAAACGGAAGAGTACAAGCCTCTTCACATCACAATAGAAATAAGAAAGAAAATAATAAAAGGATAAGCATGGGGTGCCTCCCATGAAGCGCTTGTTTAGGGTCACTAAGCTTAACCCAATCCCCGCATTTAGTTGTTCTTGGGGAAGGTTTGGAGATCCGGGACAACCAATTTTGGTACGTCCCCTCCAAAGTAGTGCTTAATTCGGTGACCGTTCACCTTGAAATTTGGCTGGGAGTTTTGAGATAACTCAACGGTGTCATATGGAAAGACTTGGGAAATGGTGAACGGTCTAGACCAACGGGATTTTAACTTGCTAGAGAACATCTTCAATCGAGAGTTAAAGAGGAGGACTTGATCACCGATGTTGAAAACGCTGTTTTTGATCTTTAAGTCATGGATCCTCTTTGTTTTCTCTTTATAGATCAAAGAGTTCTCATAAGCATGATCACGAAGTTCATTTAATTCATTGAGTTGAACTTTTCAATGATCGCCAGCGATCTCAAGGTCAAAGTTTGCATGCTTTATGGCCCAGTAGGCTTTGTGCTCGAGCTCGATCGGTAGATGACATGCCTTTCCATATACTAGCTTGTATAGGGTGCACCTGATGGGTGTTTTATAAGCTGTACGGAAAGCCCAGAGTGCATCATCTAGTTTGTCCGACCAAGAGTCACGGTTTTCACCCACGGTCCTTTCAAGAATTCGTTTCAAGCCACGATTAGATACCTCAACTTGCCAACTTGTTTGTGGATGATATGCGGTGGAGAGACGGTGAGTAACTCCATATTTAAGCATGACCTTTGCCAACTGGTCATTGCAAAAATGGGTTTCGTGATCACTTATGATAGCACGAGGGGCACCGAATCAGGCGAAGAGCGATTTAAGAAATTTGCAAACAACTCGGGTGTCGTTTGTGGGGAGCGCTTTTGCTTCAACCCATTTTGACAAGTAGTCGACGACCACTAGTATATATTTGTTCCCTCGTGAAGACGGGAAAGGCCCCAAGAAATCTATGCCCCACACGTCAAAGATTTCACAAACATAGATGGAATTTTAAGGCATTTCATCACGTTGCGAAATTTTTCTCGTGGACGCCATACACAGTGTCACATCGGGATGACCCCAAGTCATGGGCCATCTTTGTAAATCTCGATGGGCCAATAAATCTGAGTCCAAAAAACCTTTTTGGCGGTGTAGTTGGCACCTAAAATCCCTCTGGGTGGGTCACCACTATGGCAGCTGTGAGGATGTCAACATCTTTTTTGGCCGCCACACAAAAAAAAAAAAACCGCCGGATCATTTGATCCGCACATTATTTTGAAAAAGAAGGGGTTCATCTCCAAAAGTATTGTGTAAATCTTGAAAAATTGGGCTTTTGTTGAGTTGACATCCCTTTACAATGAATCCCGTGTGGTTAATGGCATATCCACCAAACATGGGCACTAGAGTTCACTTCGAGAGTTCTCCATCTTTAAGTGTCTCGAGAGGAAATTTTTCATTCACCTCCTTTGGATCGAGAACATTTTCATACGTGTTTTCTAATCGGGAAAGATGATCGGCCGCGAGATTCTCAGCTCCTTTTGTGTCAATTACATTAAAATCGAACTCTTGAAGGAGAAGAACCCACCAGAGCAATCTTGCCTTGGAATCTTTTTTAGCAAAGAGATATTTTAGGGCAGAGTGATCCGTATACACTACGCTTTTGTTCAAGATAAGGTAAGATCAGAATTTTTCGAAGGCATACACCACGGCTAACATTTCTTTCTCCGTTGTGGTGTAATGCGATTCCGCCTCGTTCATTGTTTTACTAGCATAGTGAATAGGCCTAAAGTGTTTTTCATGACGTTGCCCCCAAGACTGCACCTATGGCAAAGTCGCTTGCATCGTACATAAGCTCAAAGGGTAGGTCCCAGTCTGGAGCAATCAAGATTGGAGCTTTAGTAAGTTTTTTCTTTAATGTTTGAAAAGCTTGAATACAATCATCGGAAAAAATGAACATAGTATTCTTCTCAAGAAGATGAGTCATTAGTCGCGAAATTTTGGAAAAATCCTTAATAAACCGTCGGTAGAAACCGGCATGACCGAGAAAACTCCGAACACCCTTAACGGTAGTGGGATGAGGTAACTTAGCAATTACATCGATTTTGGCTTTATCAACTTTAATCCCTTTTTTGGAAATCTTATGGCCGAGGACAATGCCTTCTTTTACCATAAAATGACTTTTTTCCTAGTTTAGACAAAGATTGGTGTCTTCACACCTTTGAAGCATCTTGTCTATATGAGAGAGGCAATTTTCGAATGAATTCCCAAAAACCAAAAAGTCGTCCATGAAGACTTCCATCGTTTTTTTGATCATATCATGAAAGATAGCCATCATACATCTTTGAAACGTACCTGGTGCATTGCATAAGCCAAAAGGCATGCGATGGTAGGCAAACGTTTCGTAAGGACATGTAAATGTTATCTTTTCTTGATCATGAGGGTTGATGGGAATTTGAAAGTAACCCGAGAAACCATCAAGAAAACAATAGTACTCGTTTCCCGCTAATCTCTCAAGCATTTGATCTATAAACGGTAGTGGAAAGTGGTCTTTACGAGTGGCTTCATTTAACTTTTGGTAGTCAATGCATACACGCCATCCCGTAACCAATCGATTCGGAATCAATTCCTTCTCATCATTTTTAACAACGGTAAAACTACCCTTTTTTGGTACGCAATGTACTGGGCTTACCCAAGGACTATCCGAGATCGGGTAAATTAATCCAGCATCAAGAAGTTTTTCAACCTCCTTTTGAGGGCCATCGTGGATTTTTGGTTTCACTCATCGTTGGGTGTTGAACCGATGTTTATAGTACTCTTCCATAAAATCTGGTGAAGTTATTACAGAATTCTGGGGTTATGTCCCTGATATCGGAGAATTCAGTTTCCAAGCAATGGCTCGCTTGTGTGACTTCAAAACCTTTATAAGAGCGGCTTTTTCCTCGATACTCAAGTCTTTAGCAATTATGATGGGCAACTTGTTGTCACCTTCCAAAAATGCGTATTTGAGATGAGGAGGTAAGTCCTTAAGTTTGACCTCGTGAGGTTCATCAATTGAAAATTTATCAGTTATAGCTTCACAAATTTTAAGTTCTTTTCGAATTTCAGGCAAATAATTTCCTTGATTGAGAGGGGGTGATGGATCATCATTGAGAAATGATTCAAGAAGAAGAATATCCCCCTCCGGGTCATAATAAGAGTCATCAACTTCCGGTGAAGTTGGATCATCTTCAAGAGCGAGGAAAGCATCGACTTCCTCGAGAAGAAAATCACTATCCCCGAAGGGAGTGAGAGTCGGAGAAGAGGTAGAAACGATCGGGTCATAATAAGGAGTGGGATTGCCACTCGCGATCACATCGGAGAAACCGAGAACTTCTTGAGAATACTCCTCACAAGCCATTTCAATGACGTCGATTCGGTTAACCGAATTATCATCATAATTAGAGGAGTATCTCGAAGTTTGATCAAGATTGAATGTTACGGCTTCTTTTCCAACACGAAGAGTTAATTCACCTTCGTAAACATCAATCAAAGCACGTCCGGTCTTTAAGAAGGATCTCCCGAGAATTAGGGGAACTCGGGGATCGACATCAAAGTCTACGACTACAAAGTCGGCCAGGAATTGGAACTTTCCTACTTTTACGTCGACATCTTCGGCGATACCGATCGGTTGGGAGATTGAACGGTCCGCAAGTTCAAGAGTCATACAAGTAGGAGTGAGTACCGGAAGAGAAAGCTTTTTCCACATGGATAATGGCATGAGATTTATGCTAGCGCCAAGATCGGCCAAGGCTAAGCACTCATCCATTCCGGGAAAATCACACGGTATGAGAAATTTGTCGGGGTCTCCAAGTTTTTCGGGTAACTTTTTGAGGAGAACCGCCGAGCAATGCTCATTCAACGGAGTTCTAGCCATTTCACTTAATTTTTCTTTGTTTCCAATCAAACTCTTAAGTGTAGAAGCAAATTTAGGCATGAGAATTAAAGCATCCGCGAAGCTAATTTCGAAATGCAAATCTTGAAAGATTTGGTAAAATTTCTTAATTTGATTGTTAGCTTTTTCACGGATCCTTTGGTCATTAAGTCTAGACGGATATGGAATTGATGGTTTCGGGTTAGGCATCGGATCACTAACAGGAGCAACAACGGGCTCAGAATTTGGTACATGAGGTTGAACTTGGACAACCAGAGGTTGGACATCTTTGGTACTTCCGTTATTAGTAGGAGGCACCGTGTCCTTTGTCACCTCGGTTTCACGTTCCACTACTTTAGGAGGAGGAGAAGAAGTAGTAAGAATCGTGGGTCCTTGATAAGCAACACCGCTTCGGGTGGTAATACCCTTCAAATCTACCTTCAGGTTAGTATTGGTATTACTAGGGAGTGTACCCGAACCTGAAGTATCACGAATTTGGAAAGCATGTCCGTTAAATTGGTCATTTGATTTTTCAAGTTTTGATTTTGATTTTGCATATTTCTCATAACTGCATCATTAGCTTTGATGTAGTTTTGAAAATTATCCTTCGACACACCTTGTGTTTGAGGAGCCGGAGTTTGGTAAGGTGGAGCTTGGTGAACCGGGGGTTGATTAATTGGGAGTCGGTAAATTTAGCCTTGGTTGTAATTATTCCCCTAGTTTTGGTGGTAACGGTTTTGGTTATTTCCTTGGTTTTGTTGAACGGGAGGAAAACTGGGAGGTCGAATTTGATTAGCAATCAGGGCTCGGTAACCGGTATTTCCTTGATTGAAATTAGTTGCGGCGGCTTGGGAAACATATTCTTGAATATTGTCACGATAAACATTGCCATCGGTGGCAGGACAATTTTGGTAAGAATGAGCACCCCAGCAAGTTACACAACTTTCCTCGACCGCTTTTATGGGAGCGGGATCTTGGGTTTGGTTTTTCTTATCGAGAAGTAAAGCTTTCACCATATCTTTAAGTTCAACAACATCAGGAGAAATACCGGGGGGTAAGGATTGCTTGCACTCCTTTGGCAAACAACCGGTTTTGTTACGTGGAATTCGAACTTTAGATTTGCTCTCGATGATTCTTAGGCAATCTCGAGGCATTTTATCCAAAAAATTACCACCCCGCGCGGAATTAAGAAATCTTGATCAATTTAGAGTTCAAAGGCATTATTGAAAGTATCGAGTTGATGTATTTCCAAAAATCCATGATGTGGGCATGCCCGAAGAAGATCATGGATCGGTCCCATGCCTCGTAAAAAGTTTCATCAAATCGTTGTTGAAATCTCGTGATTTCATTTTGAAGATTTGTTGTTTTAGAAGGAGGGAAGAATTTGTTTATGAATTTCGAAACAAGATCATCCCATGTAAGAATCGATCGAGGGGGTTCTTTTTCAAGCCAAATTCGGGCGGCACCCTCGAGGGAAAATGGGAAAAGCATAAGCTTAACCGACGTACTCGGGACGTTCGGGAACTTCATCGTAGAAGTGATCTTGTTGAAATAACGAATGTGAGCATGAGGGTCTTCTTTGTCATGTCCAAAAAATTGTTTATTTTGAACAAGAGTAAGCAAACCATGCTTAAGCTCAAAGTTGTCCGCGGTGATCTCGGGAACAACGATGGCATCCTCGTAACCCTCGGTGGGTGCTTCGAGCAATTGAGCCATAGTACGATTATCGGCCATCGTAACTACGGGAGGAGCTTGATTTTCAATAGGTTCCACAAGATTAAATGGTTCAACAAAAGTCGGGTTGACTTGTTGTTGTTGACAGTTAGAATTACGAGATTGAGAACGAGTGCGCATGCACTAAAATATAAAAAGAAAATTTATACTAATTTTTTTTCTTTTTTTTTTTTTGGTTTTTCAACAATGTATTCACAATGTATTTTAATAACGGACAATGAGATAAGACACTTAAACCTAATAATCAACTCGCTTCTCGGTAAAATCTCTCAAGAAGAAAAATACATCAAGGAGCGAGGGTAGGAAATAACGCGAAGGCTATTTAATAACCTTTCTCCTTTAGTGTCGTAGTTCTTGGAAACACAGGTCTTATTACCCCTCTTACTGCTTTGTTAACTTTCAAAGGTGAACGTACTGCGGAGAGACACAAAAAGGTAAGTTTTTAATCTTGGTTTGGGAATTATTAATGATACTACTTCAATTGAAAGTATTATATTGATGGTGAATTTTATTTCTCTTTATGGACAATGTTTTTAAATTTTTGGTTTTTTTTTTGGTTTTTTTTTATATTATATATATACACTAATAAAAGAAAAATCTTTTTGTATTCTTATGAAAATAAGCAAAATAACTTCACACGAATGTCTTCAAACACAAAATTGTCAATCGCACGACATTCTCCCCCGGCAACGGCGCCAAAAATGATCAAAATTCAAGACCAACCCCTTTTAAATATATATATCTATATATTAAATAATAATATAAAAAATATATATAATAAGGAAAGTCAAAAATCTCTCAATGTAGTAAACCGGAAGTATGATTCCCGGGTCGTTATCCCCAACGGGGAATGCAATTTGAACGTCGAGAGTCGATTTTGATAATAGATGCTTGAATGGAACAAAATTTGATTGGTTATCTAAAACTACGAGAAAATTAAGGCAAACACTTAAAAACAATTCAGGCAAAACTAATTTAACTAAAAACGCAAACCGGGAATCCTAAAACGTAACCTAAAAACCCTAACTTATCCAAATTAAGTTCTAAAATGATCTTTTTGGCTTTTATAAGTCTTAATTAACTAAAAGATAAGAACTAAGAAAACTAGACCAAAAACGAAAGTGATTAGGGCTTAAAAACACTAAAAACGTGAATTTAAAAAACCAAATTTTGCAATTTTAACCCTACGAAAGCAAATCTAATTTTCCTAGGTCCTAAATGTTAAAATAAAATTTTCTAAAAAAGAATTATATTTTTTTGACTTTTTAATAATTTTTTATGAATTAAAAACGATTTAATGAAATTAAATGTTTAAAAATACTAAACTAATTATAAAAATTCTGAAAAAATCAGCAAAAGTAGCTTGAACAATGAAGAATTAAAAAAAAATAAGTTGGAGAAAACAACTTATCTAAATAAGCTGTGAAAAAGCTAAAACTGCTTATAAGCCAAAAGGGCCAAAACGTGTATAAGAGATTAATTTTGCAAAGTTAAACCGAAAAAGAGCCAAGGGCGAGTGGTAGCGTGTGTTATGTGTAAAACGTTTGGTGAATAGGGTAGAGGTCCCGGGTTCGAGCCTTGCTCACCTGGGGCTTCCCCTAATCCCAAATGTTTTTTTTCCATTTTTTTTACAACTTTTTAGAAAACTTAAAAATAAGCAACTTTTACAAAACAACCTTTTTTATAAACCACAAATAAGCACGAAATTAAGCTGGAAAGGTGACAGATTAAGCCAAACTTAAGTCTTTTAATGCTAACTGTTTGTAATTTTAAGCACTAAAAAGCAAACCAAAACTCAAAATAAGCTAAGACATGTAATAAGCTACTTAATAAGCAAATAAGAACAAAAATAAGCAACCAAAATAAGCTAGAAAGACAGAATAATCAAAAAGCTATAAAACTTAAGAATTTTAAGCTAAAAGGCAAATAAGCTCAAATAAGCTCTAAACTAAAGGAAATAAGCTAAAGGGGACTTAAACTGACTTAATAAGCTATACTAACCTAGAATAAGCAAATGCAATAAGCTAATAAGCCTAAATAAGAAAATTAGCTTTTTGGCCAAAACTGATAAGCAAACAGCCAAAAGGGACTTTTCTAGCTTATTTTTAAGCTAGAAAAAAGATCCTTATGGCATAGTGGCTTATACCACTAAAAAGAATGGCCAAAAAGCTACAATAAGCAACAATGAAAAAGCAGTTAAAAATTCAAATAAGCACTTAAAAATCTTAATGAAAAGGCTATCTCACACAGATTCAACACTTAGACAAATTTTTTCAAACTTTTGCAATCTTAACAAAACACCAATTTTGAGATTAAAAATAAGCAAACAAATAGAACCTTATGAACTTATAACCTACAAACAGATTAAGATTTAACCTCAAAGAGCTTAAATCAACAATCAAAAAGCATTTTGAAACTCACAATAAGCCATAGCAAGCAAATGAAAAAGCAATTTCTCCTTTTTTCAACACTTAGCAAATTTTTTGACAGATTTGGTAAAACACAAACCAAACAATGCAGGCTTAAGGAACTTTGTTTTAGCAATCAAACAAACTCAAAAACATCATAAAAACACAAGAGTTATAGGTCTAATCAAATAAGCTTATATAATAAGCTATATGTTCTCAGATTCAAACCACTACTTATATAACCTATGATTTAGAGATTTAACACTTAAAATTTAAAACAAACTGAATTTTATAACTAATATTTATCTAATCAAAGTTGACTCAAAAGCACAAAGCAGGTTTTGACCCATTTTAACCCATGAAAACAGTTAAACCAAACACCCATTTAAACACTTAAAATGCCTTTTCTACTTGAAAACTTAAATTTTTTATGATCAAACCCTTAAGACCAGATATCTAACAAGCATAACAAACAATATTAAACAAATTTCAATAACCAATAAGCACTTAAATAAGCTGAAATAGATTATGCAATACTAAGCTACTTTAAGACAGATTTTTAAGAAAAGTTTAAAGAAATTATATCTAAACTATAAGCAGGCATAAATAAGCAATCAACAACACGAATAAGCAGAAATAAGCAAGAGATAAGCACAATAAGCAGTTGAATAGTAAATAAGCTTAAAAATGGAAAAATGAAACTTACAAAGGCCCTTGCTCAAAACAGGGCAAATGAGCTCAAAAGAGCTTATCTACAAGCTCTAGCTTATCTAAGATAAGCTAGTAGTGTCCATAAGCCCATCCAAATCTGGCTTATAAAGACAAGCTAGTATTGTCCATAAGCCCATCCAAATCCGGCTTATCATCCAAAAAAAGATGTGGTGTTTTTTTTTGGTAAATTTTCTTTAAGTACATTATATATAATAAAGTGAAAACATGTAGGCTTATATGTTATATTATAGAGTAGCTAAAACAACTTATAAAGGCTTTTGAATACTTAAAACACAAATTTAAGCAGCCACAAATTTTAAGGGGTTAAAGCTAAAACTGAATTTCATTCATTCATAAAAAGAAGCATAGCAATATTTAAAAGATTACAATAAAAATTAAGCTAATGTGAAAAAAAAAACTTAAGTAAAAAAACCAACCCTCAAGGGCTTACACATGAGTCGTATTTTTATGCTAAGCCAAGAAGTTTCTAGGAGTAGTGCTTTTCTTTGTGGAGAGGCCTTAGGGGCAGTTGTTTGTTATGTGAGAGGGATCCAAGAGTCATCATAGTCATCCAAAATGAGTAGTGCCCAAGTCTTGTCATCTCAGCCCTTCATCTCTTGTCCTTATTCCTTGACGAATAGAAATGCTAAGGATTGCCAAGGTGGATTTTTGGTGGGATAAGGTGTGTAAAGGTGTTGGTCGACATAGGGGAGAAGAAAGGGGGATGATGTCATGTCTAGTAGTGAGCACATGACATAACCTAGAAGACGATGAATAGTGTTTGAAAACCCCTATTTGAAGATTGGGAAATGGCAAGAAAGGTCCCTGAGAGTGTATATATCTTTTGCATTCATAGTCCTTGTTTTGTGCATCTTTGGTCCTTGGAGATGGGTGGTGTTTGCACCGTTAGTCTTTAAAGGACTAACGGGGTAAGGGTTAATGGGTAAGCGGGAGTTATAAGTGTGTGATGTTGGGATTGGGCTTGTTATGTTGGGCCTTTATAAAAAAGTGTGATTTGGTGCCATTTATAAGCGTTTAAGGTTTGTAAAGCATTAGTATATTAAGTGAGGTTGACCTGGGGCCCACGTAGGTGGGCAAGCGGGTGGGTCATAACTTTTGGCAATTTAGGTTGTTTCTTCGGGTTTGGTTTCAATCTGATGCTTTTTCGCAATGCCCTTAACCCGAGGTTGACTTTAACTTTTTGACCTCCAAAAGTCACTGGTCTTTCTGTTCTCGGGCTTCGGTTTTGGTCGTTTTAGGGCTTCGATTTTGCCTTATTGTTGGATATATCGCGTTAGCCTGCATAATACAAATGTCAAAACCATACAAATACAATGTATTTTTGGTACATTTTTGATCATTTAAGTCTGGTTTTAGTGGTTAAAGGTATGTGTAATTAATCACATACCAAAATCCCCCATACTAAGATATTGTCATTTGCTCACGCAATGCTATAAGTAAGCACTTAGAAAACTAAGAATCTCGATCCCCCTCGACTAATTATCTCAAAAAGTAGCTAAGTGTTCATCGAGGGGAATTAAAGAATCAAGAGTTTAGAAAAGCCCCATTTTTACCATTCTTAAAGATATACACTTATTCCTACATATATTTTTGTATTTTTGCTTTTTCTCATTTTTTAGCAACTAACTACAATATTCCGACTTTTGTTATTTTATAAACCTTAGGAAATCATAGAACAAGATGCATTTCGATACCGAAAATGCCGCCAAAATAGGGATAAATTCATCGTCCATGACTTTTTCACTTCGGTTTCCAAACAGGCTTAAAACAAAATCACAGTAAATATAGTTAAGATTCTAACTACGAGACTATATTTACAACTTGTGACAACTTTATCACTCTCGACTTTTAACTTTTATCATTAGGTGAAGTGTGCCAGTTTTGAATTTCAACCATGATTAACGTTGCAAAATTCCATGCTATCACACGTTCCACCCGAGAATAAAAGTTTGCGAGGCGAGAAACACCCATGTAGCGACTCTCGTCTTGGCACATCCCAACCTTGGGGGGGGGCGGCTAAGTGACTAGTTTTATTGACACCCCACAAAGACTATATCGGGACACACGTACGCTTAGGTTTCAAAAACTCATAGAGTTTTCCCGTATATACATAGCTTAGTTAAAAAACTTAAAATGAAATAGTCAAAGTTCAAAAAGCATATTTAAATTTACAAAAGGAGATCTAAACATTTATAAATTCACACTTAATATTAAAACATAACATTGATACAATATGTAACCCTTGACCTTTTAGGAAGGTTGCAACATCATCTTGTCATTTGTGTGGGCCTGGCAATAGCAATAAACTTTTTATCAGTCCTCAGGATTATTATTCTTACTAATGGGCTTTACATTAGAAGGCAGGAACATCAGGATTGTGAGCTGCAAGATGGCAGAAAACTTTATCATAGCCCACAGTTTATATTTATTATTCATTATATTTTTTTCATTTTTCATTCATCATATATAAATATTTTTCATTTTTCATTTTACTTTGATATAGAGAAGACTTCTTTTTGGAAAATTTAAGTATAAATTTGAACTAAGACTAAAATTTTTGCTATCAACTACATAAAATATTTTGAATTAATTTAAGTCTATAAAAATAAAGAACTATTATTTATGTACCGGTTATGAGTTATTAGGAGAAAATTCCACAAATTAGCACACATTAGGCTCTTTAAGATTTCCAAATAATCCTTGTTTATTCATCTCAACACTATACATAACTCTAACATTTTTTGTTCTTATACACGAATACCGCTAAGACAGCTTAGGCCTAAAAGGTTAAGGAACAAGCTACAAGAATTACAACACACTCTCAGGATCGAGTTTAAAATTATTCTCATTCTACAACAGCTAACGAAAGTCAAAATTTGTGAGCAAAATAATTATTTTATTTTTTAGAAAATTTTTAGAATTTTTGAAAATTTTTTCTTGAAATTTTTAGTGGTTAAAAAAGGATTACGTGAAAAAACAATGAGTTGTAGGCACAATCAAATCAATAAATCCCCCCGATACAGATAATTAAACAATTGTCCATCAAAGTATTTTAGAAGGGTCTCTAATCTAACGTAAATCCTAAGCAGTTTAAATAAGTATGCCTTAAAGATAAACGTTATCGATTAGATTAGGTATTGGATTTCCAAATGAGAGCTGTAGGATTTGAAAGCTCAGAGACAGAAGGGACAAAATCGCGAGAGGCACGATAGGCTTCAAAAATCCATGACAATCCTGGATAATACACGCGACAAAAACACAAGGCAAACGATAATGGAAATAGGCATCACCTTTCACAACAAAAAACACATATTCATTGACCCTACATAATATTACTTACTGATAGCATGGGTGTGCCTCCCACGAAAGCGCTAGTATTGTAAGGACACTACGATTGACCCATTCCCCGAAATTATTTGTCCCTTATAGGGGAAGTTTAGAGATCCGGAGAGCAAACCATTTGTGGTACGTCCCCAAAATCCAAAGTGTTGCTAATTCTATGAACGCGTGTCACCTTGAAATTTACCCAAGTTTTTATGGATAAACTCAACGGTGCCATATGAAAAGTCATGGGAAATGGTAAACGGTCCAGACCAACGGGATTTTAACTTGCCCTAGAACATCTTCAATCTAGAGTTAAAGAGGTGGACTAGATCACCAATGTTGAAAATGGCGTTTTTAGATCTTTTGAGTCATGGATCCTCTTTGAAGTTTTTCGTCTTTATAGATCAAAAGATTTCTCATAGGCCAAGATCAAAAAGTTCAAATAGTACATTGAGTTGAACTTTAACGGGTGATCCGCTCGTCGAGTAAACAATTAAAAAAGTTAGGCTATGGCTTCAAGGGCCTAAATAAGCCTTTGTGTCTCTAGGCTCTTCGGTGTAGATGACATGCCTTTCTCATATATAAAATAGCCTCTGGTGTTTTTGTTAGTGGGTAGGCGAATGCCTATAGTGCATCATCTAATTTATCCTAACCAAGAGCAACGGTTCTCTGCCCAAACTGGGGTCCTTTCAAGAATTATCGTTTCAATCCAAGATAGGATACTCTCAACTTTGCCCACATTAGTTTGTGGGTGATACACTGATAGAGAGAGGTGATTAACTCGGATTTAGCATGACGCTTTGAAAACTGGACATTATTTACAAAAATGGGTTCACGCAACACACATTATGATATCAGCGAGAGGCACCGAATCGGGCAAATAGAGATTTAAAGAAATTTGCAAACAACGCGGAGTAAAGCGTCGTTGGGTGGGAGGCGCTTTCCTTCACAACCCATTTTGATAAGTATTCTATGGCCACGAGTAGATATTTGTTCCCTCGTAAAGACAGAGAACATCCTCCATGAAATTGATTATCTGATTCCACCACACGTTAAAGATTTCAGCAAACTTTGGATGGAATTTTGAGACATTTTCCATCCACTTGTGAATTTTTTCTCTTGACATGTCTAATAAGTGTCAGCATCGGGTGACCAATCACGGGCATCACGGTAAAGATATTGGGCTAAATAAATTCCATAGTAAAAAACCTTTTTGGCGGAGAAGTTGGCAACCGTAATGTCGCCCGCGGATGGGATCCCACTATCGGTAAGCATAGAGGATATCAAAAGCTTCTTAACCCGCAACACACCGTCGAATCACTTGATCTCCACAGTATATTGAACAAATAGTAGGGTCGAGCCCAAAAGTAAGTGTTTTTAACAAGCTTATCTAAAAACTTGTTCTTTTGGTTGAGACGGTACATCCCTTTAACAATGAAATTCGCCCGGCGTGGTAATTTGCAAAATCAGCAAACCACAGGGTACTTGAGTCACCACAAAAAGTTACCATATTAAGTGTCTCGAGAGGAAATGTTTCATTTATCTCCTTTGGGTCGAGCACGGGATTTCTCCAAAAGAATTTCTAATCGGAGAAATAGATGCGACGCGCAAAAGATTCTAGCTCCTTTTGTTGTCAATTACTTTGAATTATGTGAACTCTTGGAACGAGAGGAGAACCCACCCCGGTAGCAATCTCTCCTTGGAATCTTTTTTAGAAAATAGATATTTAAGGGCGGAGTGATCCGTATACACTATGCTTTTGTTCAAGATGAGGTAAGACAGGAATTTTTCGAAGGCATACACCACGGCTAACATTTCTTTCTCCAATGTGGTGTAAATGATTCTCACCTCGGTCATATGTTTTATCTAAGGCATAGTTGTTGGCCTAAAGTGATTTTCATAGACTTGCGCCTAAGACCCAAGACTGGGGCACTATCGCAAAGTCGCTTGCATCGTACCCACATAGGATAAGTCAAAAGGGGTAGGATCCTAGTCTGTGGGACAAATCAAGATTGGAGGCTGTCAGGGTAAGTTTTTTCTTTAACTTTCAAAAGCTTGAATACATTCAATTTGAGAAGATGAACATAGTATTTTTCCTCAAGAAGATGAGTCATCGGGCTCTGGAAATTTTGAAAAATCCTTAATGAATACCCGACATAAAAACCGCATGGACAGAGAAAACTCCGAACAATTTCCATGATGAGGTGGTGGGAATGCGGAAACTTTAGCAATGGCACATCGACTTTGGCTTATCGAAAGCCTCAATCCTATTTTTAAGGAAATCATATATGGCCAAGGACAAAGCCTTCCTTAACCATGAATGACTCATTTTCCTAATTTAGGACAAAATTTTGTCTTTGCACCTATCTGACATATTTTCTACACAGAGAGGCAATTTCGCGAATGAATTCCTAAAGACCAAAGAAGCGTCCATAAATGACTTCCATCATTTTTTTTATTCGATCATAGATCATGAAAGGAATAGGCCATCATACCCTTTTGAAAGTGCCCAGGTGGGCATTGCATAAGCCAAAAGGCATGTGACGATAGAGCAACGTTCTATAAAGGACCCATGAATGTTGATCTTTTCTTGATCATGAGGGACAAATGGTAATTTAAGTAACCCCGAGAAACCATCGAGAAAACAATAGTGATTGTTTCTCGCCTAATCTCGACGAGCAAAATGATCCATAAATGTATTTGAAAGTGGTTCTATTAAACGGGTGGGCTTCATTTAACTCTCGGTAGTGCAATGGGCATATGACTGGCCATCCCCGTAACGAATCAAGAGTAATAAACACGTTTTCCATCATTATTTAACAACGGTAAAGCCACTTATTTAGTACGGCAAATTCAATGATGCTTACGCAAGGCCTATCCGAGATTGGGTAAATTATGATACTACATCAAAAAGGTTTTACAACCTCCTTTTTGATGACAAACAATCGTGGATTATTGGATTCACCCATCTTTGTGTTGAACCAGCCGGTTTGTAGTCGCTCTTCCACAAGAATCATGTGAGTAGAGCAAAATTCCAAGGTTAATACCCTTGATGACGGAGAGTTTTCGCAAGAAATTTCTCGGCTTTGTGTGAACCTTCCAAAACCTTTAATGAGAGAGCGACTTTTATTCCTCGACACAGAGAAGTCTATAGGGGCAATTATGATGGGCAACTTGTCGCACCACTGAGAACCAAAAATGTCATACTCGAGATGAGGAGGTAAGATATCCTTGAGTTCGACCACTGTGAGGTTCATCATTTAAAGATTTATCCATTTTTAGCTTCAGGCAAACTTTAAGTTCTCTTGAGATTTTAGGAAAATAAGTTCGCTTCGAGTGGAACGAGGGTAAAGAGGGATCATCATTGGAGAAATCGTTAAAGAAGAAGAATGGTCCCCCTCCGGGTCATAATAAGAGTCATCAACTTCGCGATGAGTTGGATCATCTTCAAGAAGGCGATGGAAAGCGTCGACTTATCACTATCACATCCCCAAAGGGATGTGAGGGGTCGGAAGTAAGAGGTAGAAACGACGGTCGGACATTAACAAGGAGTGGGAATGCCACTCGTGATCACATCTGAGAAACCTGAGAACAATCTTGAAATAACTCCTATCATGTCAAGCCATTTCAATTACGTCGAGTTCGGTTAACATAATTATCATCATAATTATATTAGTACTTCCAAAGTTTGATCAAGGATTGAATGTTATGCTAAGGGCTTCTTTTGCGCAACACAAGAGTTAATTCACCTTCGTAAATCATCAATCAAAGGCACGGTTCCTAGTCTTTAAGAAGGATCTCCCTGATGAATTAGGTGAACTCGGGGATCGGCAATAAAGTCTACACTACAAAGTGTCCGAGAATTAGAACTCTCCAACTTATAACGACGATATCTTGACGATTACCGATCAGGTAGGGGGTAAACGTAACGAGTCCACAAGTTCAAGAGGTCAAATGCACAAGGCAGGAGTTGAGCATCGGCAGAGATAAAGATTTGTTCAAGCACTGATAATGGCGTGAGATTAATGCTAGCGCCAAGATCGGCCAAGTCTAAGCACTTAGAAATACCGAGGGTAGAAGAGCTCGAACTCACTTTGGAAACAACCAGTTTGTTACTTGAATTATGAACTTTGGATTTGCTCTCAATGATTCTTAGGCAATCCCGGGGCATTTTATCCAAAAAGTTACCACCCGCGGCAGAATTTAACGAATCTTGATCATATAAGTTCAAAGCATATAAAGAAAGTATCGAGTTGATGTAATTCTGAAAATCCATGATGTGGGCATATAAACCCGCAGAAGATTGTTGAAGTCGGGTTCCATGGGCCTCGTAAAAAGTTTCATCAATCGTTGTTTTGAAATCTTATGATTCATTCGAAGGTTGTTGTTTTAGAAGCGTAGGGAAAATTGTTGATGAGAATTTCGAAACAAGAACATCCCATTTGAGAATCGATCAAATTGGGGGTTCTTTTTACAAAGTGCAAATTTAGTGCTGGGAAACACCCTCGAGGGAAAATGGTAAAAGGCATAAGCTAACCGACGTACTCGGTACGTTGGTGAACTTCATCGTTGAAGAAGTTATCTTGTTGAAGGGGTATAAAACGAATGTGAGCACGAGGGTCTTCATTGTCATGCCCAATAAAATTGTTTGGTTTTGAAGCAAGAGTAAGCAAACCATGCTTAAGCTCAAAGTTATCCGCGGTGATCTCGGGAACAACGATGGCATCCTCGTAACCCTCGGTGGGCGCTTTCGATGGCAATTGCGCCATAGTACGATTATCGGCCATCATAACTACGGGAGGATATTGATTTTCAATTGGTATCCACAAAGATTAAATGTTTAATAACAGTCGGTGGGACTTGTTTTGTTGTTGACAGGTTAAATTACGAGATTGAAGAACGGAGTGCTCATGCATCTAAAATGTAAAAAGAAAATTTATAGCTGAATATTGATTCTTTTTTTTATTTTTTTTTGGTTTTTCAACAAATGTATACGATAATATATTTAATAACGGTACAAAGAGATAAGACACCTAAACCTAATAATTTCAAACTCGCCTTCTCGGTAACTAAGTTCTTTAAAAGAGAAAAAAACGCACAAAGGAGCATGGAGGAGTAGGAAAGTGAGAAAGCTATTAAAAAGCCTTTCTCCTTTAGGGTTGTAGTTCGTTGGAAAGCACACCCGCCTTATATTCCAGGCCTGTTAGGAGTTTCTTTAATTTCAAAGGTGAACGGTAGCCGTGTTTTCGCGAGAGAGACACAAAATGTAAGTTTTTAGAACTTTGTGGTTCGGAGAACATATATTAATGAAAAATATTTCAATGGAAGTATATATTATGGTGAATTTTATTTTCCTATTAGAAAAGACAAATTTTTTAAAAATTTTTGGTTTTTTTTTATATTATATATATACTAATAAAAGAAAAATCTTTTTGTATTTTTTTTATATGAAAATAAACAAAATAACATTTTCGGAAGGATCTTCAAACACAAATTGTCAAACGGCTCAACAATCGAAAATAATCCTCCCTGGTAGCGGCGGCAAAAATTGATTGAATCCCTTTACTATATATAAATATAAATAAATATATAAATATATAATAATGAGAATAAAAAAAATCTCAAATTATAAAGGCCTGGAATTATAGATTCCAGGGTCGTTATCCCCAACATGGACTGCAACTGACAGTCGAGGATCGTTTTGCTAATCGATGCTTGAATGGAATCAATATTTAGAAATGTGGTTTATCTAAAAGCTACGTGAAAAATAAGGCAAACAATTGAAAAATCAATTAAGGCACAGAACTAATTAGAACCTAAAACGCAAAACTAGGGATCCTAAAAACTTGCGATCTAAAAAACACCTAAATTATCAAAATTAAGTTCTAAAAAATGAATCTTTTTAGCTTCTATAAGCCTCTAATTCACTAATAAGATAAGAACTAAGAAAACTAGACCAAAAACGAAAGAAATTAGGGCTCAAAAACACTAAAAACATGAACGGGATTCAATCCCGTTCTTTAAAAAATCAAAATTTGCAATTTTAACTCTTCGAAATCAAATCTAATTTTCCTAAGTCCTAAATGTTAAATGAAAATTTTCTAAAAAAGAGAATATATAATTATTATGTTTACTTATTTTTATAATTTTTTTTATGAATTAAAAACGATTTTAATGAAATTAAATGTTTAAAAATACTAAACTAATTTAATAAAAATCTAGAAAAATTAGCAAAAGTAGCTTGAACAATGAATAATCTAATAAAAAAAAGCTGGGAAAAACTGCTTACAAATAAGCTATGAAATAAGCTAAAAACGGCTTATAAGCCAAAAGAGCCAAAATGTGTATATGAGATTTATTTTGGCAAATGTTTAAAACCGAGAAAAGACCCAAGCTGCGAGTGGTAAAGTGTGTATTGTGTATGTAAATGTTTGGTTGAATTTGGAGTTAGTTAGGTCTCGGGTTCGAGTTCCTGCTCACGAACCTTGGCTTCCTCCCCAATTCCCAAAATGTTTGTTACTTAACCATTTTTTACATCGTTTTAAAAAGACTAAAAAAAACACTTTTTTACAAAACATTTTAGGCAAAAATACTTTTTTTATAAATTCCACAAATAAGCCCTAAAAATAAGCAGAAAGAGTGAATCATGAATAAGCTAAACTTCCATAAGTCTAAATTGGTTCGCTAACTTTTATAGCAAATAAGGCATCTAAAAAAGTCATACCACAAATAGAAATAAGCTAGAGGGCAGGTGAAATCAGCTAAATCAAAAAAGACACTAAGAACAAAAAAAGGGCAACCTATCAATAAGCTATAATGATGGGAAAAATTCAAAAAGGTGCTATAATACTTTGTAAATTATATAAGCCTAATATGGGGCAAATAAGGCTAAAATGAATCTCAAAACTGAAGGAATTAAAGCTACACAGGGCTTAAACTATCGTACTAAATAAGCTATACTAAAACTTAGAATAAAGTAACATGTCAATACTGCTAATAAAAGGCCTAAATAAGGGGCAAAATAGATTTTTGGTTACCAAAAATCTAATTAGCAAAAAGCCTAAGGGGGGCTTTTCTAGCTTATTTTTAAGCTAGTAAAAGGATCCTTATGGCTTAGAAAAAGCAGTTTGAAATTCAAATGAGCACTTAAAAAGCTTCATGAAAAGGCTATCTCACACAGATACAACACTTAGACAAAAATTTTTCTTAACTTTTGCAATCTTATCAAATCACCCCGTTTTGGGCATAAAAAAAATAAGTCAAACAAACAAGAGCCATATGAAACTTTATAACCTACAAACAGAATGAGATTTGACCTCAAAGAGCTTATATCAACAATTAAAAAGCATTTTGAAACTCACAATAAGCCATAGCAAGCAAATGAAAAAGCAATTTCTCCTTTTGCAACACTTAGCAAATTTTTTGACAGATTTGGTAAAACACAAACCAAACAATGCAGGCTTAAGGAACTTTGTTTTAACACTCAAACAAACACAAAAACATCATAAAAACACAAGAGTTATAGGTCTAATCAAATAAGCTTTTATAATAAGCTATATGTTTCACAATAGAAACAACCTACTTATAAAACCTATGATTTACAGAGATTAAAACACTTAAAATTTAAAGACAAACTGAATTTTAATAACTAAATATTATTTAATCAAAGTTGACTCAAAAGCACAAAGCAGGTTTTGACCCATTTTCACCCATAAAACCTACTGACCTAAACACCCCTTTAAACACTTAAAATGCCTTTTCTACTTGAAAACTTAATTTTTTTATGAACAAACCCTTAAGACCAGATATCTAACAAGCATAATAAACAAGATTAAACATATTTCAATAAAAAATAAGCAATTAAATAAGCTAAAACAGATTATCCAATTTAATAAGCTATTTAAGACAGTTTATAAGAAAACTTAAAAACATGATCTCTAAACTATAAAACAAGCATAATAAGCATTAAACATCATAAGCAAACATAAATAAGCAAATGTAAGCAGAAATAAGCAATGAAGCTTATAAATAAGCTAATCTACAAGCTCTAAACAGGGCAATCAAGCTTATAAATAAGCTAATCTACAAGCTCTAGCTTATCAAAAGACAAGCTAGTATTGTCTATAAGCCCATCCAAATCCTGCTTATCATCCATAAAATTGTGTTGTTTTTTTTTGGTAAATTTTCTTTAAGTACTTTATATATAAATGAAAACAGGTTGCTTATATGTTTTTATAAGAGCTTAAAACATCTTATGAAAGTCTTTTGAATACTTTAAAACACTAATTTAAGAACCACAAATTTTAAGCTAAAACTAAAATTTCATTAATTCATAAAAAGAAGCATTACAATATTTAAAAGATTATAATAAGGTTACACTAAAATAAGATGAAAATTACAACTAGGTGAAAAAAAACTTAAGAAAAACTAACTGCCACAAGGGCTTACAATTGAGCTTTATTTATACTAATCAAAAGAAGATTCTAGGAGTTGTGCTTTCTTTGTGAGAGCTCTTGTAGGTGTGTTTGTTGTGTGAGAGGGATCCAAGAGTCATCATAGCCATCCAAAATGAGTAGTGCCCAAGTCTTGTCATGTTAGCCCTTCATCTCTTGTCCTTATTCTTAACGAATAGAAATGCTAAGGATTGCCAAGGTGGATTTTTGATGGGATAAGGCGTGTAAAGGTGTTGGTCGACATAGGGGAAAAGAAAGGGGGATGATGTCTTGTCTGGTAGTGAGGACAGGACATAACCTGGAAGATGATGAATAGTGTTCGCGCCCCTATTTGAAGTTTGGAAATGGCAAGAAAGGTCCCTGAGAGTGTGTATATCTCTTGCATTCATAGTCCTTGTTTGGTGCATCTTTGGTCCTTGAAGTTGGGTTGGTGTTTGCACCGTTAGTCCTTAAAGGACTAACGGGGTAAGGTTTAAAAAAGGGGTTGTGGTTAACGGGAGTTATAAGGGGTGTGGGATTGGGCTTGTTTTGTTGGGCCAATTATAAAAAAGAGGTGACTGGGGCCATTTATAAGGTTTAAGGTTTGTAAAGATTTAATATATAAGTGGGTTGACCCGGGCCCACTAGGTGTATACAGGTGGGCCTACTTTTGGCAATTTAGGTTTTCGGGTTCGGTTTTTGATGCTTTTTCCGATGCCACTTCTCGGGGTTGACTTTGACTTTGACTTTTTTTGTTGACTTTGACTTTGTCTTTTTGACTCCTCACGATCTTTCCGTTCTCGTGCTTGGTTTTGTCGTTTTGGCTTTGATTTTTGTCCTTTTCTTAGATATCCGTTTCCTACACAATACAAATGCAAAACATACAAATACAATGTATTTTTGGTCATTTAAGTCTATTTTTAGTGGTCAAAGGTATGTGTAATTAAACACATACCAGTCCATTAAGGCCCAATCAAAGCTTCTAGAAGCTTCTAGAAAATAGAGGGAAACTAGTGAATTCAAATTTGAATTTGCCTCTAGAAGATAGAGGGAAAACTAGTGATGCATGCTTTTATCCAAACACCCTTTTATCCATTGGACAAAAGAGACCTCTCCAAAGCAAGACTTCCCTATAAAAGGCCAAGAATTTTCTTCCCTCTCCTCCTTGATGAGATCCCACGACACACACACATAAATACACATAGAGTTTTCTTTCTTCATCTTTGATCATGGTTTTAGCTTAAGGCATGAATCATAGTTACACTCTATGTTAGTTCCACTAAAACCATGGGGTATTTAGTAAAGTATAGGATGTATCTACATGGAAGTGATCATCCTTGATTACTTGTTGATCATGTAGTAGATTGGGTTGCATAGAAGTGATTTCATTTGATCAATTGTATGTTATAGGGTAGATTCATTTTTTATATTGTAGTTCTTGTGTATTTGTGTAGATCCGGATAGTGTAAATT
>BQNB010087288.1:4627-20610 GCA_026074375.1 Tanacetum coccineum
TGTGTATGGAACTTTTTTTTTCTTATTGTGTGTATTGAACTTTCACATTTGGATTTTTGTGTGTATTTTTCCACTATTCAGCCATGTAAAATGACCATTTTACCCTTCGAAATTTGAAAAAAGTAAGGGTAAAATGGTCATAAATACACACAAAAATCAAAATTTGAAAGTTCAATACACACAATAAGAAAAAAAAAAATTCGATACACACAATAACAAAAAGTGACAAGTATAATACATTTTCAAGTAATTAACCCTAAGTTTACCTGTGAACTTGCGGGACGCTATATCACAGATTTTGATTCTCAAGTCTAAATTTTAAAGAATGGAAGGGGATGGGATGGGAAGGGTAAAGTAAGGGATGAAAGGACGAGGAAAATAGTTATTGCAATTTGTGTTTTTGAGTTTGTATTTTACATAGCAAGGAAAGGATAAGGAAGCTAACAAATTTACCAATATACCCTCAAAACTATATACATTATTCACAATTTTAAGCAAGATAAATTTTATCTAAAAAAACATTGCTAAATACCAGAACTATAGGTGCAACCTTTTAAAAAAAAGTAGTATTATAAATGTGTTTCTTACTTGTTGCCTTCAACGTAAACAAAAAAATACCAAATAGCTTTGTTACTCCGTTGCCAATAAAGATGACATACTGGATGAGGGCCGTTTCGTTGATTTTGGATGCCCTGATCGACTATAGTAAATTGGGCCCCTTAAGAACGATCAGTGTAAGAAATTCCTATATAATGAATACAAAATCTAAACAATAAGACTCAGTTGTATTCAATATATATATTCTATCTGAGTGCATTCGTCGAGATTAAAGTATGATTCACATATTATAATGAAACAACAGAATAACGATTAACAAAAACACGACTAACAAAAACACATATATACTTTTGACTAATAAATAAAACAAAAACAAATAATAAATTAAAAATTAAAAAAATACCTGGTGAAAAGTTGTTTGTGGACGAGTGATAATCGCACAAATCGAAAAAGAATTGTGATGCCGACGTTTTGCAATATAAAAAGGAGAATCTATCCTTAATTTATAGAGGGAATTTCATATATCACCCTACTTTTATAATTAATTTCATATATAGCCAAAGTGCAAGTATTAAATGCATAATGTATAATATTTTTAATGCATGTTTGAGTATTTTTGAAATTTCCATCTAAAAGTAGGGGAGATATGAATTGCCCCTAATTTATATAGGTGAAAAAAGAGAATAGGTAGGACACGGGCAAGTTACAATCCAAATTTGTGATATTGTTGAATTTATCTTGGGCCCTATACATAAAAAAATTTGTGCCTCTAAAAATCATGGGCCCTGTTCAATCGCTCACACTCACATATCCGGGCCTGTACTGGATACACTTGTAAAGTACAAACATTAAAAAAAAATACATAGGTTATATCTGAATGGTAGACATGGCGATTTAAAATATACGACAATATCCACTCACTGCACGTTTTGTTGCTTACATTACCCCTGCAGCAGGAACATTTGAACCGATCAAGGGATAAACTTATCAACGTACATAAGCATGAATAATGAGGATATAATTGTAATTTTACATAAGCCCATGATGTTAGTAACCCCACTTTCCTTCCTAATCCTCCCAAAATTGGACGGAACAAATTAACACAAAAAAGCCCATACCTTTCCTCTCTTCCCCCTTCCCGTCCCCTACTGTTCCTTCTTATAAAAAACTTAAGGACACCAAAGTTTTGTGATTTCCCCTCCAATCTCCTTTCATTCCTTTAAGAAAAAACTCGAGAACAGAGGACGATGGAAGTATAGGGATGGCAAAAAAACCCGTACCCAATGGGGAAACCCGAAACCCGAAGTTTTTGGGGCGGGGCGGGGCATGCTTATCGGGACCATCACTGCAATTTTAAAAGTTAGGGTCCCAAACCTGCAATTTGGCCATACCACAGGGACCAAAAATGCAATTAGCTCTAAAAATAAAGGGAGTTTAAGTTTGAACAGGAATTTATTGCTTATGGTTTCTGCAACAAAAAAAATTATTGGTTTTTGAACCTGTCAGCAACAAAATAGCAAATTCAAGGGTTGTTTGGCTATGGCTAATGCAGCAGGTTTAACTCAAGTTTGTAACCGCCTGCTGCATTAAAACTTAAATGGGCGTTTGGATTCATTAACAAAGTGTAGAAAAGAAACAAGAACAAACATCATAGTGCAAAAGATAAATGCTACATTGTGTTTAAACAAAAGCTTCTATACAAAGGGGTTTTGACGTCGTATGTTGGTCTGTCAAAATAATGCCTCATACATAAATTTAACCTCTTTTTTGTGCCTTTCGGCTGCATATTAGGCTGCATTTTGAGGCTGCCAATTCTTTTCATTAATATAGCGACATCGTTTTTTTAGTGTACTACATTCGCACAATTGTTTGTTTCCTTTTTAGACATATAATCACGAAAACAAACTTTACAAAACATCTGCATAAGTTTGATTTTATTATGTTTGGATTAGTTTTTATACTTTGAGTTTTGCAAAGCCAGTTACATTTCACTATTATGCTCTATATTTAACTTGAAATTCAAGCTAAATGTGTGCTTATTACCGTGACAGAAAAAATAAGATGGCCTGTTCTTTGGATTGCAATTCTTGCTGCAGTGGTTGGAGACCAAGCCATCGTCACTGGAACGTTATCTTCTTATGATTTTTCAGAGATCACGAAATTGTGTTTTAGCAAGCCTGTCATTTTGTCAATCATTTAACTTGGATCTTCTAAGAGCATCAGCCACTTTGACACTAGGAATCGTGGCTCTTGCTTGGATCAAGACATGCAAAAAGAGATTTAGACCTTATTCACGCTGCTCTTCCAATCATACTTGGTCAGAATGGTCTGGAGCTGCGGTCTGTGGCCTACATTGCTGACGCTAAATGTTACTTATCAGACTCTGCCATTTCAGGTACTCGCATCTACAAACTTATGTTATATTTCAATGTATCATGTTAAATAATAAAGTAGCCGAACTGGGCATAATCAGATTCAGTCAAACGATGCAACTGCTTTTATATAGCTTTTTCCTTTGACAAACTTGGCTTACATGCTGTTAATAATAACAGAATTGTACATGATCCTGGTGTGCTGATGCGTGATCAGTCTACAAGGTTTGAAGGGATCAAAAGGGTCATTATTGATGAAGAAGGATTAGACGTTCTTTATTGGAAGAATCTTGATGATGGTGGGAATAAAAAACGACACTTAATCAGAATGAAGAAACGAAAGTTATGAGCATGGACCATAATGAGATAACGACAAACTGTACAAAATTCAGGAAGCTCCGCTAGAGGAAAATCTTCAGGTTCTCTATAGAGGTAGTAACTATTTTGTATATGTTGTTTATTCTTTTGCCACCTATTGGCTATGTAATTATCCACAGGTTTGATAGCTCATCGAACATTTGATTACCGTGTTTTGGTAAGTATCCTCTAGTTCAGATGTTAGTGGTTTGCATTAAAAACGGTTTTAAGTGATTACGGCATATAAAAAAATTACCTTTTAAATGTTTCTTTTTGTTTGGTACTAAAAGTTGAAGATTGTTATTGAAGAGCATTGGGATATTGACATGTTAAGCTCAGAAATTCACCAACTGCACCACGAGTTCTTCTAACTATTGCTTGAAGGCGATTTTTCCGCAGGAATTTCCATACAAAAATCGACTTACTATTCAATAATTTTACATTCCCGATGCACATAACTTACTTCAGTAGACAAACACCCGCACCGATGTGTGGCGGCCATCATAGAAAGCTTTAAGAAAGTTGTGATTTGCTTAGTAATCAGGTTATTCATTTAGAAAAGAAAATGATACAGATAAATTCTAACATTATCAGCCATTGCCAATAACTAAACCAGTTATTAATTCTAAGGTATGCAAAGTTGATTAGTCTTTACTTCATGTAAAGCTAAAATGTAGTATTTTTTATGGTTAATGTGTCATGATGTTGTCTTTCGAGTATAAAAATTATACCCTTTTGTTTATTCTTGTAAAGGGTTTGAATATTTGTACGGAAATCTATAATTACCATTTCTATCAACGAAAAAACTATAGAGAATTTATGCATTGATATTGTGTAGTGATGGGAACAAATAGTACGACTTGGTAAAATTACGGTAAAAATTAATATATTCTTACCGTTGTTTCATTTTTGCAGAAGGAAGTAAGAAATCTCATCAAAATGACTCTGGGCCAACATGAGAGAGCGACGATCTATTTTTTACTACGGTCTCGACAATGAATACCTTACTTGGGAGAATATCACTATAAGGTATAAGTTATCCATTATTATATCTTATGGTTTTTTTGGCTTAGTAAACTTATTATTGAATATTTATCAAAGTATAAGGTGGCAATAGGTTTTTATTTATCACGGGTCAAATGGGTTGGAAGGATTGGAAGTCAACTGACATGTATTCAAGTGTGGTTAGATGATCTGCCCCCACTTTTACCCACTCCCAAAACTGTGGTTTTGGCCTGCACGCATAAATTACGTATGTGGCCCATTATCTAACCCACCCATTTAGCACCTCTATCATGCACATAGCTCTAGAAAAATATGTAAGAAACTAAACAAAAGGGTCTCGACTTTTTGCTACAGAAGATTGACGACACTCGATGGGCCTGTAACAGATTTTAACAATCTATTAGCTCAATATTTAAACTTTATCTTGCACCTTGGAGTCTTATAAATACACTGTGGTCACCCATAACTTTCAAAAACAGAAACTCTTTTGTTGCTCTTAGTAATAATTTTTCTTTAACTTGTACAATTCATGACCCACATTTTCGCATTATTAGTGACGTGCTTCTAAATTATGGCATCTACTTGGATCATGTATGAAATTGAATACCATACCAGATTTCCGCATTATTAATGATGTCTTAATTTCATGTCACAATTGTTGTAGGATTTATTTAAAGTTCTGCGAGTAATTGATGATATATGTTTACCCATGCAGCAACCTCATTTGCACTCAGTAAGGTATTTGATTCCTAACATGTGCTTTGTACTCAACACATTTGAAATAATAAACCAAGTAGACCAGCGATTTTAGTGTTTTAAATCAAGTAAAATATGTAGTTGTCCATTGTTACAGATTTGAGAAACATTTTGTGGATGAGTGATTGATTGGGTTGGTAACAAATTTCTTAAGGTAACAAATTTATTAACTTTTCCTTAAAATGGCTCTGATACCAATTAGGGACAGGATCAGGTTAACTTTTGTTGAAATTGAGTATAATATAGAATAAAAATTTCTATTTGAATAATACAAAATATCATATAAATAATAATTTCTGTTATAACAATCAAATTTGTAATGATTAATAAGAAATTTAAGAAATTTAAATAATTCATCATGGAAATCTGATATAAAGAAATCTGTTATAAATTTATACCTTTATTGAAATCTTGAATACAACTTTGATCAGAAATAGAAATATGTTCTAACGTCTGTTCTAATGATAAGGGAGATACAATTATTTGAAAATCTAAACTTTTTGAACATTAACTAGTGGATAATTTTATAGAAGGGTTTTTCTTCATAAAAAAAGGGGATGCCTAATGAGAGTGATTCGTTCTTCTTTTATAGTGATCTCTTCCGGTCTTCTTTTACTTGTTAACCGGCCGGTGTCGGTACTGTCTTCAATTATATCTTTCATAGTGTTGAGTGAGCTGTCTTCAATAATTCGTCAATAATGTAACACACATGTCTTCAATTATCAATCATCTTTTTATAAAGTAGTCTTTAATAATTCTGTCTTCAATCATCTTTTATAGTGTCTTCTGTCGTCACTGCTTACGTCTTGAATAGTTGATCTTCTAGAAATATGCTAAGCTGTCTTCATTACATAATTCTTTACATAATTATTTACATATCTAAAAAATTTTCATCCTCATACGGATCTTGAGAATCTTGAAAAAGGTTTTCACTTGGGGTAGGAGACCCCCTAATTTCATTTATAAACTTCTCTAATAAGGCTTCATTATTTGAATAATCTTTGATTCGTTGAGCGATCTCTTTATTAGTCATTGTTGATCCTGATGCTGATGAACTTGGAGAAACTGATGTAGTTCTTGGCATAAGACTCTTATGATATCTATCTACTGCTGCTTTGTTTGCTTGACTTTCTTTAATAACTTTCCACCACTTAGCAATAAATTGTCTAATTAACAATGGTGGTGAAGTACCTTCAGCTTCCTTCTTTTTATGAGTAAATGATAAGATCCATGGGAGTTTAAAAATAGCAGAAAATTATAAAGTGTATTCAAAAGTAGGGATATCATCTTGTTTAAATAAAAGTTTATATTGGTTATAACCTGCTAAAACTGTTTGTGGAAAAGTCTCTGGGATAGTCCCCATATAACTATACCATTTAACAAACCATTTTGGATATTTTAAAGAAAAATCTTCTGAAAAATGGAAAAACCAAGTGTGAAAATGTGCTTTGTATAAAAATGCCTTATTCCAGGCTTCAATGTAATCATAATAATTATATCCCGGATAATTTGGGTAACAAGATAAAACTTTGTTAGTAAAAGGTCTGTTGTTCCAATCTTCGGGGGATAAAACTTTAAAAAATTTGACTTTGCTAAAATCAATTTTCAATGGGTCTTCTTTATTGTAATTATGACGAATCTGAATTGATTTGCTATCTATTAAAATAGCTTCATAATACTCTCTGATTTGATAATCGTTTGTATAAAAATTGGTACCCTGAGGATACAAATATTCCAAAAGGGTATTAAAACTCTGATTAAGCTTTTGCTCTTCAATAGACTCTAAAATTTTTATAACTTGTTTATTTGGATTAACTTGAAATTCTGGATTTATTGAAGGAGATCTGGGAATATTTACTGGTGAAGTTGGAGTAGGTAATCTATTTAAATCTTGAGATATACCTTGCATATGGGCTAATGCTGAATATGAGGGTCTGGCTATTGGACTGGTCGTAGGTGGATATGGTGTAAGATGAATAAATTTGTTTTGAGTTTGGGTTATTGGAGATGGGGGAGATGGTAATCTTGGTACAAAAGGAGTAGATAGTCTAGGTTTAGGTAAACTTATCTTTTTATCTGAACTCATCCCTGTAAAAATTCTCTTGATAAGAAATCTGGTATATGATTGTTTTCTCCTTTAATATGTTCAATTTTGAAATCAAAATTACTTAATAAAGCTTGCCATCTGGCAAAAATCTGTTTAGAAATCAAATTTTTAACATCTTTTTCAATTATAGATTTTGCGGAAACACAATCTATTCTTAGTAAAAAGGTTTCATATACAGATCATCTTCGATTTTTTTAATATTTAAAACGAAACTTAAAATTTCATTTTTAACAGTAGAATAGTTGTTTTGAGTATCATTCCAAGATCCTGAATAAAATCTAACTAGTGATTCTGTTTTACTATCTTTCAATCTCTGTTTTAATATTCCTCCATATCCTATATCGCTAGCATCTGTTTCAACTATAAGATATGCTTTTGGGTGAGGTATATTTAAACATGGTAATTCTTTAATCTTACTCTTTATTTCTTTAACTATATTAGTATGTTTTTCTGTCCATGGTTCAGGATTCTTTTTTAATCTATTATATAATAGTTTACAAAGACTTCCTAAATTTTTGAAAAAATCATGTATATAATTTAGACAACCAAAAAATCTTTGTAATTGTTTTTTATCTTTTATTTCATTAGGAAACTTACTTGTAAATTCTAAACTTCTTCTTTTTTTTTTTTTTTTTTTTTTTTTTTTATTTATTTTGTTTTATTGGTGATTAATAGTTCCTTGTATAATATCATGTCCTAGAAACCTTATTCTGTTTGAAAAGACCCTTATTCTTAGTTGGTGAAAGTGTTAATCATTTTTGAATATAATATCATAGATTTATATTTAAATTGTTAGAAAGTGATTTGATCTATATTTTTAGAAAATAATTAACAAATCATTTGTATTATAAATCCCTTTCAGACCTTTTTTTTCCATAACTTCATGTTTTCAAAAAACTGCGGCCTTTCCTTAGCCTTCTTTAAATCGTACTTTGACTTTTGTTTTGGGATACCAATCCGTTTTTAGGAAAATAACCAAGTAAATTTGATAAAATTAAATTTCTGAAAGAATATTTTACTTTTAGCAATACAAAGGATAAGTTATAAAGGAATACTTTTTGATCATACTCTCTGATATATATCAGAGAGTATGAAGAGGGATCTCTGCAATCCCTGGAGAAAGAAGAACGATGGAGGAATTAGAAGGACAAAGCTGGCATCTAAGGCCCGTTGAAAATGAAACGGCAAAGGTACCAACAAGGGTAGCTGTTCATCAAAGAATTAACAGGACAACAAGTTTAAGGTTCGAAAGATATAGGAGCCAAACTCCATCAAGAGCTTCAGTGGATCAAAGAGATCAAGAGGTAGTAGAAAATGAGAAAGAAATACTCACGGCAGCAGTTGCACTCATAGAAAATGAAACACCACATCAAAAAATATGTGTTTGTGAAGAATGCGTGTCATTATTGAGGCACAGGACATAAGTGTATGTTCTCTAAAGGAATGCTTGGATTGAGGAAGAAGATCTAAAGTATTGAACGCCACTTGTAAGTTCACGAATTAAGGGTCTAACAACACAAGAAATATAAAACAAGAAGAAATAGTAAATTAGGTGAGAACCAGTGGGAAATGGGATTATTATGTATGGTATGATATAATGCATACCAACATTCACCAATTGAAGAAGTTACGGAAAATGCTGGGGGATGAATTTGAAGATGATGAAAATCTTAATAAATTTTACTAACCCTACACAAAGATTTAGATCCCTGAAAAGATGGCGAATTAGATTCATCACGAGACTGAATAGGAAAAACCATTCGCAGCGTAAGCTTGGTGAAGGTCATGAAGTGAAGAAGAGAGACTTATGTACCTAATTTAAAAAGGAAGTGGAAAAAATTATGCAATGAAGTTGTTTTCACTAGATGAAGATGAGATCTTTCACTTACCCAATAGTTCAAAGGAGAAGTGGAAAGGATTATGGAAAAATGAGTAGTCATTCCATCTGAATCCCAACAGTGTGTACAATCCTCCAGAAGTTGATTCTGTGAGTGTGGAACTCGGGTATAACACCTTCAGCTGGAAAACTTTATCAGACAATTAGAATGGGGTTCCCAATTTAACCAAAAGCCAAATGGATTCAAAGGAGATTACTGTAAGCTTCCAATAATAAGCAGTGGAGCTTGACACTCAGCTACGCAGGGACAAAGAGCACTCTCTGTATTACCTAGAAGACCATGATTCTATGGGACGTTACCATTTCAAGATGGGAAAAATAACAATAAATGTCATAATATAGTAGTCTCAATAATTTAGTTCGGACACAAGATCAAACTCCTATATGTTGAAAACCTGTTGGGAGAACAGGAAAAACTCATGTGGCAGCAGTGGAGAACAGCCTACCCAGAAGTATATGAAACCCTGATAGGAATGGCGGATGACCCGCAAAATATAACCTCTCATATGAGAATAGTTATAATGATGGAAGAACCCTACAGAGGTTCACAAAAAAGCAGGATATTGTCAACGGAGATTAGACAGATTACCTGTGAAGATACAAAGGATCTTATGGCGATTCATGCAATGAATTCAGTATTATGGCAATAAACTCTACCTTTTTTTTTTTTTTCTTTGCTTTTTTATGGAAATTTATATTTCCTCTATCAACACGAAAAATATTTTTCAAAGTTACTTAACCTTACTCTCAAACGAGTAAAAGAGGCATTTAAAAGAAAATACCATGGAGTATCGCAGGAGTTCATATTATACCTGCTATAAAGTTCAACACACATTTGTTTCAAGAAATGTAGTAAAGAAGCAGCTCTAAGAAAGAACTAAGAGTTCTCTCATTTGTTCTAGTAGTCCCCATCCAGGATACTACTAAGAACAACAGAAAAAAGGTACGGGGGTAAGGAAAGAGGCAAAAACTATACAAAGGAAAACTCATGGATCCATGTCAGATGTTTAAAAATAATATTATAATGACAGAGGGAAAAGTGTGGACAATGCAAATGTTTATATGTGGGAAGATGGTCATTTTGACAGGATGTTAAAGGTAAAATGGAAATTGTTAGGATCTGGTACTAGATAGATCTTCTAGCCTTTGTGGTTGTATGGTACTTATGTAATCACAAGATAGTGAGAGTCTCTAGCACAATGTTTAGGCGGAAATATAGAATCAATGTTCAATAAAGAGAACAACTATAGGAACATCGATCTATATGGTCTTTCTATTGATAACAAATTGTTTTTCTAAGATTTCAATCGATGACAATCCCTAATGCTATAGGTTTTATTTTATTAGAGAAGAAAACCTAAATTGGTCAAACAAGAAAAACTAATCTATGTAATGAATTCTAGCATCTAATTTCAATCTCTTTCTAATTTTTCTAATCCTATATTAACTGAGATTATACTAGAATTTAACTATAATCCTTAATTACATTAATTACGTCTATAAAATAACAACAACGATTCTAATCTCTCGTCAGCAATGGAACGAGAAACATGACTTACGCAGAACATTAATCAGCAGGATGTTAACTTGTACTATCTAGAAAATAGACGACTTAATGCTATCAGCTGAATAAGAACCATCTATAAACAGCAGAAAACGACCAGTCGTTGTAATCTTGTCTCCCAACAATCCTCCATAAAATGGGTGTTGACTCTGTGAATTACATCAGTTTTAGATAGATCTTCTCGAAGCAAGTGGATGAAGGCCAGCAGGTAAAAAGTAAGAAGCAACAGCAACACAAGCAACAGAAATTAGAGAAGCAACAAGCAGCATCAAATGAAACAGCAGGAACTTCGATGAACAGCAGAATCAAACTGAGCAGCATACATCTCAAAGCAGCATCTCCATTTCTTTGCAGCATACATAAGTAGATTTGATAAGCCTTTTACCAAGTAGCTATCACTCTTGCGGCTAGGTAGATACTTGGTGAAACAAACCCTGGGTGTAACACGGATATATTAGTTTAAGTATATCTTAGTGTGTGTAGTGGTGTTTATAGATTAGCAGTTAAAACCCTAATCTTTCTTCTAAAGCAATCTGAAGTTTTATGGTACAATCTTTTTGTGATTACTAAGTGTTTTTAACAGCATTTGATATGCTGAACTTTTATAGAGTAACATAATTATACATATCTATTTAGAAGATTATTATACATGTAGTATATCCAGATCAGTAAAGTTCTAGAATCACAACCAAGGGGACAATTTTGTACCTTAGGAGAACATCCCTCATAGCAAAACTCCAGTCTTAGCATGCTGTCAAGAGCAATCAGCACCACCATTATCAGCATGAAGTACCAGCCATCATCCATTATATCTCTAATCATCTTAACCAGTCTTGTTGGACTGTATATAGATATGTGTTACCGACCAATTTACCATGGATTCAATGAGGACCCAAGCTTTTGGTTCGTCTGACTTAACTTATTGTGACCTTAAAGCAAGAATACCTAGCTATATCATCATCTATATTCTCATTACACTTCCCTAGCAATAATGTCAAAATTGAAGACATTTGTAACTAACTTTCTTCTGTCATAATATGGCTGTTGTGGATTGTTGTTGTTCATCTTTCGTCCTGCCTTTCTTCTCAAAACCTGTTAATCCTCAAGGAGAGCCTAGCCATTGCCACTTTATAGTCCATTTCTCTCCTCTCCAACTGATAAACTTGATCATAGTCTTAATAGTTCATTCCTTGTTCTTGGTCATTCTAGCAACCAAAAGCGAATGCTCATAACACATTCTCATTAAGTTATCAGAACGCAACCAGATGTACTGAGAAAATGATGGAACATACGTATGACTGATCAGAATAAGTAGGCTTTGTAGCCAGTGAATGATAGTTCAATAAACGCAGATTGGCAGTTGCACTGATGGAAAGTGAAACACCACATCAAAAAAGATGTGTTTGTGAGGAATGCTTGCATAATAGAAGGCACAGGACATACGATGTATGTTTCTGCAGGGAATGCTTGATTGAGGAAGAAGATCTAAAGTATGAACCATTGAATGTTCAGAAAAGGTCTAACAAACCAAGAAATGAAAACAAGAAGAAATGGTCTACCTTAGGAGAACCCAGTGGGAAATGGGACTATTATGTAAGGTATGATATAATGCAACCAACTTCACCAATTGAAGAAGTAGCGGCAACAGGCTGGGGGGATGAATTTGAAGATGATGAAAATCATAACCCTACAACAAAGATCATAGTCCCTGAACAAGATGACGAAACAGATTCATCAGAGCCTGAATGGGAAAACCCATTCGCAACGAAGCGTGGTGAAGGTCATGATAAAGAAGAAGAACTTCCTTACCCAAAGTTCAAAAGGGAAGTGGAAAAAATTCTGGCAAATGAAAGCTGTTTTCACTTAGATGAAGATGAGGAACTTCCTTACCCAAAGTTCAAAAGGGAAGTGGAAAGGATTATGGCAAATGAAGTAGCATACCCAACTGAATCCTCAACCAGTGTGTACAATCCACCAGAAGACTCTGTGATGGGACCTCCGGTATACCCACCTTCAGCAGGAAACTATCAGCAATATGATGGGTCCCAATTTCAACCAAAAAGCCAAAAGGGATTCAAAGGAGATTACGGTAGCTACCATAATCAGCAGTGGAGCTTGCCACCAGCATACGCAGGAACAGGAGCACTTTTGGTATTACCAGAAGACCCAGGATTATGGGACGATACCATTTCAAGATGGGAAACCATAACAATAAATGTTCTAAATAGTCAATCATGGTCGGACAACAAATCAAAGCTCCTATATGTTGAAAACCTGTTGGGAGAACAGGAAAAACTCATGTGGCAGCAGTGGAGAACAGCATACCCAGAAGTATATGAAACCCTGATAGGAATGGCGGATGACCCGCAAAATATAACCTCTCATATGAGAACAGTTATAATGATGGAAGACCCCTACAGAGGTTCAACAGAAAGGCAGGATATTGCTCAACGAGATCTAGACAGATTAACCTGTGAAGATACAAAGGATCTATGGCGATTCATGCATGAATTCAGAATTCTGGCAATAAACTCTGGAAAATTATATTTCCCATCAACAACGGAAAAATATTTTTCAAAGTTACCTCCTATACTCTCACAACGAGTACAAGAGGCATTCAAAAGAAAATATCCAGGATTAATCGCAGGAGTCCTACCAGCTATAAAGTTCATACACACATTTGTTTTGAGAAATGTGTAAAGAAGCAGCTTTGAGCAAAGAACTAAGAGATCTCTCCTTTTGTTCAGCAGTCCCCATCCCAGGATACTACAAGAACAACAGAAAAAGGTACGGGGTAAGAAAGGCAAAAACATACAAAGGAAAACCTCATGGATCCCATGTCAAGATGTTTAAAAATAAATATAAAAATGACAGAGGAAAAGTGAGGAAATGCAAATGTTTTATATGTGGGAAAGAAGGACATTTTGCCAGAGACTGCAAAAGTAAAAATGGAAATATTGCTAGGTCAGCTGTATATCAAGAACTTGATATACCAAAAGAATGGGATATAGTCTCTGCTGATTTTAGTGATAAAAGCAGTATATATAGCATCTCTGAAGGAGAAGGAGAATTCCAAGCAGGTGTGGTAATTGGAAAAGAGGAATTCATGTTTATGGTCTATGAAGAAGACTATGAAGATGAAAGTGATGAGGAAGAAGTGGCCTTTATGGTAAGACCAAATTTTGATACTCCAACGGTCACTTATTTTCCGGGCAACAGTGAGGCAATTGAAGAACTTAGAAGAACAGCCGGAAGTTGGAGGCCCCATAAAGAGCTACCGGAAAAAAGTAAGAATTGTACTCATGACTGGAAGGAAAACCCAGTTACATGGTATAATGTGTGCTATTTCTGTGGAATTGCAACTACAGAAAGATCAAGATTGCACTGCCCTACATGCTGCCTAACTGCGTGTGCAAATTGTGCAAACTATTACCTCAAAATAAAGATGGCAATAAAGAAGGTAGAAACTGAGGTAAAAAGCACACAGGCAACAGGAACGTCAGGAGATGGTACAATTATGGGAATGCTAAAGGCCAAAGATGATGAAATCAAACAAATGATTAAAGATCAGGCAAAAGAATATTATGAAAATATTCAAAAAGAAAAAGTGTGGAAACAAGAATTAAAGGAAGAAAAAGAGAAGGTCAGAGAACTCCAAGAGTCAAGAAATGACCAGGAAAAAAGGATCAGCTGGGTACATGAGGAAAATCTTAGGCTAAAACAACAACAGGATCGGGGGAATGAGCAACTAGCAAGAGAATTTGAGCAAAAAATAAAAGAGGCTAGAAAAGAAGAAAGAAGAATCCTGGAAGACAAAATCACCCAGTTGGAAGAAAAAGTAAGAAAATATGAAGAAGAACGGTTTGAAAGGGAATTCCCACCCCTTGAAAGAAACCCTAGCATATTACTAGCACTTGAAGAATTGATGACGGAACCACAAATAAAAAGTCATGTGGCTAATGTAGTGCTAGAAACAGAGGTCGTAAGAAATGCAGCAGAAGATCAGGATGTAGCAAAGCCAAAAGTCAGAAAAGTGGTAAATCATCTCTACAATGTTACTGTAGAATTTGATATACCTAACTGCCTCTTCTTCAAAACAAAAGCAATCATCGACACAGGAGCATCTTCATGTTTCATCAATAAAGAAGTGGTGCCCAAAGAATCCTTAGAGTTATTGACATATTCCATTAATGTCAATGGGCTAAACTCGAAACAGCCAGCAAAGCACAAGGTGAAAGCTGGAACTTTTGCCATAGAGGGAAATAAGTTCAGGATTCCATTAATATATGCCTTTGATATGAAAATCAATGACGGCATACAAATGTTAATCGGAACAAATTTCATAAGGGCAATGCAGGGAGGAATAAGGATTGAAGGTGATGAGATCACAATATACAAAAAGGTTACAAAGTTCAAAACAACAAATCAAGCTGAAATTACTCAAGTCGCCATTGAGGAATTAGAAATGGATGAATTAGAGTATCAAGCTACAACGGAGGAAGTAGCCTTTCATCAGGAAGTTGGTTCAGAATTCAGAAGAAAATTTGAACCAGTAATAAAAGATCTGAAAAGCCAAGGGTACATTGGAGAAGAACCCTTAAAGCATTGGAAGAAAAATGGGGAATTATGCAAACTGGATATCATCAATCCAGACATAACCATAGAAGATAAACCCCTCAAGGACATAACTCCAGCCATGGAAGCATCATTCAAAAAGCATATTGATGGCTTACTAGAATTGGGAGTTATCAGGCCCAGCAAGAGTAGACATAGAACGATGGCTATGATGGTAAACTCTGGAACATCAATAGACCCAGTCACGGGAGCAGAAATAAAAGGGAAGGAGAGGATGGTGTTCAATTACAGGTCGCTGAATGATAATACTTACAAGGACCAATACTCCTTACCAGGGATAAATACAATTATCCAAAAGGTAGGAAATGCTAAGGTATTTTCAAAATTTGACCTCAAATCAGGATTCCATCAGGTAGCAATGGAGGAAGAGTCCATCCCTTGGACAACATTTTTAGCACCAGGAGGATTGTATGAATGGCTGGTTATGCCATTTGGTCTGAAGAATGCTCCAGCAATTTTTCAAAGAAAGATGGACAAATGCTTCAAAGAAACAGAAGCATTCATTGCAGTGTATATTGACGACATACTGGTTTTCTCAAAAAATGAGGAGGAACATGCAAGGCATTTGAATATAATGTTACAAATCTGCAAAAGCAATGGGTTGGTTCTTTCACCAACAAAAATGAAGATAGCAGTCTCAAGAATAGACTTCCTTGGAGTAGTTATTGGTGAAGGGAAAATCCATTTGCAGCCTCATATTATCAAAAAGATAGTAGAATTTGATGAAGAAAG
>BQNB010087289.1:0-27960 GCA_026074375.1 Tanacetum coccineum
AATACTATTTCTTAATTTAAATTGTCATTACTTTCACTAATCCTTTGATAATTCATATAAAAGTAATTCATGTAAAACATAATTTTGTTATGTATTCATTAACACGATTAAAATAAACCCAATATCGACATATTTTAGTTAATCTATTTTTTTTTATTGTACTTTTATGTATTTTTATTGCTTTAAAGTACATTTAGTGCAAGATGTAGTGTTAACACATTGGAGTAAAACATTTTTAGTGCAAGCATATCCTTTAAATATGCTTATTTAGCGCTATTATAATGCAATTTTTTGTGCACACAGTGGAGATGCTCTAAGTGGGTATTTGTGTTTTGTAAGTATTTTTAAATAATAAAAAATAATTAATGTAAGAAAAAAAAATGTGCGACAATGTTGAGAGAAATTTTAAAAAGTTAAGAGTACAAGTTGTTAGGTAGTTGGATAACTTATAACACTAGACGAGTACTCGTGCATAGCGGCGGAAATTTCTAGCGGCAAATAATTAACGATATACGATATTGTGGTAAATGTTTTGTGTAACATTTAAAATAGAACGTGAAAAGATTAAAATATAATTGCAAACGGATGTAACTTACGATAATTCAACTTAAGAAAAAAGAACATTTATACCGGAAGCCAGTTAACGATATGCGATATTATGGTAAGTGTTTCGTGTAAAGTTCAAAATAGAACGTGAAAATGTCAAAATGTAATTGCAAACGGTTGTAATATGCGATATTCAGCTCAAGTTTTTCAACATTTCCTAAAATACTATTTTCAACAATGTTGAAATTTCAAGAAATGGCTAAAATACTTTTTTCAACAATGTTGAAATTTAAAGAAATACGACTAAATACTTTATATGTAGTATAGATTCGTACTCAACCTAAAAACAACTGATACCCAAACCAAAATATCACGGGTACCTGCGGTTCACGTCATCGGTGGTATATGTTGGTTTTTTCGAGACTTCTGGGTATATCTTTAGCACATTAACAACACTTTCACCAATTGCAATGTAAGTTAACTACTTGGGTGCTGATATTTGCTCAGTTACATGTTTTGAGGAGAAGCAACAAGTTAGATTAGGATCAAAGTTAAGAATTACTCACTTGACTAAAAGATTAATAACTAACAGCAACTTTGTACCAAATAGCTTATGTAATGGTAGTCCGTGTTGCGCGAGAAACTCTCAACCAAAGTTAAGATGAAAGAGCAGCCAAGAGTCAAAAAACCAGGGCCCAAATAAACAATTAAAACTAACAAGACAACTCATATATCATATAACAAACAAAGAACTCCAAATTAGAAAAACAACAACAAATTTTGTTGGATACCATAAATCAAATCATAGTTCCATATACATCAAAGTTGAAACAAAATAAGCTCCTTGTACATGGCAGGTATCTACTCCAAACAAAATAGTTAAGACCCTTGTACATGGCATAATTAACTCCAAAACAAAATACAATGTGATCACATCAGCATACTTAGCTAATAAGGGATGGGTTTTACCTGCTGTCTCCTAACATCCTGGGCCATAAATATCACGACAGAGAGACTGAAACGCCTCTGGGATCTCATCGCCTTGGGCTGGGACATAATACTTGGACCCGTCACGTGGAGGGTGGAATGAAGTATGAGACATATGTGGAAACTGAAATTCATCATCTCCATTGACTGCGTTGTTGGCTTTAATCTTGAATGAATAAGTATTTTAGTATTAAAGTATTTTACTTAATTTAGTACTCGAATTGAATAAATGGTAAAAGGTCATGTGATAGAACTAGTCTAGGATTGGACCGAGTATTAGGGATAGTAGTGGTCAGTTACAACCATGACTTAGTAGGTAGTGTGTTCCTTGTTTTAAGGTTTATCACGTTTCTTTATAAGGCTATATATAGCCCTTTGCTTTTGAGTTAATGTAACAGCTCATTTTCATTCACAAAAGTCTCTTTTTTACTTATATCATCTAAACTACAGTCACATATATATAATAGAAAGAGGGGCCTCAACCTTCATTTGGTATCTAGAGCTAGGATTGGGCCCATATAGGAGAAAAAGTAGCATGTTCATGTGAATTGCAGAAGGAAGCTCAGACCGAGAAGACCGAGACCGAGAAAGTTCAGACCGAGACCGAAGGAGGCAACCAAGAACGAGACCGTGACCGCGTGTTGCCTGAGAAAGAAAGTAAGACCGAAGACGGTAGACCAAAGACCGCACACCGAAAAGACCGAAGACCGAAGGAGAAAGATATTGAATCAAAGGACCGAAGATTCACATAAAGACCGAAGAAAGTTTTATCACAAAGAGAGAAGAATGACAAAGGCATCAAAAGAAATTGTGGTTCGTGAGCAAGGTACTACTGTTCCGTTTCAATGTCCTGGTTTAACCGAGACTAATTATACCACTTGGTCTATTATGATTGAAACTGTGTTAAGGGCATATGGACATTGGGATGCTATTACTGAGGATGAGGTTGATGAGAAGAAAAACTATACCACTAAAGGTATAATTTTTCAAACCTTGCCGGAGAATGTTCTTTTGCAGGTTTCTAAACACAAGAATGCAAAAGATGTTTGGGAATCAATCAAGGTTCGGTACATAGGAGCCGAACGGGTGCAAAAGGCAAGATTGCAAATTTTAAGAAACGAACTCGAGATGCTAAAGATGAATGACAATGAATCAATCAATGACTTTGCGGGCAAGATAAGTGGTATCGTTGCCAAATTTAAAAGTCTTGGTTCAACCCTAGAAGAGGAGGTGATTGTAAGAAAGTTTCTGAATTCGGTTCCAAAGAAGTACTTGCCAATTGTAGCTCCCATTGAACAGTATTCCGATCTTGAAACTATGCCATTTGAGGAAGCGGTTGGAAGAGTTAAAGCTTATGAAGAAAGGCTTCAAAGTCTTGAAGCAAAGGATGAAGATCAAGGTCAGCTTATGATGGCAAGCGAAGAAAAGCATGGGGAAAATAGTGGACGCGGAAGAGGACGTGGAAGGAACTCAGAGAGAGGTGGAAGAGGCCGAGGAAGAGGAAGAGGTCGTGGTGACAAAAGTGGAATTCGGTGCTATGATTGTGGAGAGTTTGGGCACTTTAGCTATGAGTGCACAAAGTGGAAAGACAAAGACGAAGCCAACTTGATCCAAGATGAAGAACCGGCGTTGCTTTGAAGATTCAAGATTAAGGGGGTGAATGTTGGCTTTAATCTTGAATGAATAAGTATTTTAGTTAATTTAGTATTTGAATTGAATAAATGGTAAAAGGCCATGTGATAGAACTAGTCTAGGATTGGACCGAGTATTAGGGATAGTAGTGGTCAGTTACAACCATGACTTAGTAGGTAGTGTGTTCCTTGTTTTAAGGTTTATCACGTTTGTTTGTAAGGCTATATATAGCCCTTTGCTTTTGAGTTAATGTAGCAGCTCCTTTTCATTCACAAAAGTCTCTTTTTTACTTATATCATCTAAACTACAGTCACACATATATAATAGAAAGAGGGGCCTCAACCATCACTTCACGGATCCATCGACGTCACTACTCGCTGCAAGTGGCGGAGACACCGTGATCTATTAAACGTGTCAAAGGATCCAGGTGATCCATGTATTTTAACCCACACTCCGTCACCTGGGTATCATGTTAATTCCGTTAAATGGAATCGCACAACTCAGTATCCTTTATTTTATTCATCTTATCTGTTTTTGAGTTGATTTGATGTTGTAAATTATGAATTATGTGATTAGATTTGGTGGTTGTGAGTGACGGTGACGATAAGAAGATATCGTTGTGGCGGAAGACTGGCGAGAGTACAAGGACCATTCCTGCCGTCGGGACTGATAGCGGCGGTGAGTATATTGAGGTGAGTCGCTGTCAATGTGTGTCTATTTTGTTATATATTTAAGAGGTGTTTTGGTCAACCTGCAAATATAGTGTTAGGAATTAGGAAATTTAATGGAGACTTAACACTTCTTTAGTTTTGTATATCGTTTCTGATTGTAACATTTAATAATCATTTGTCGACACTGCAAAATGGGTACTTGAAAGAAAGTTAAAAAAAATAGAAACAGAGCCGGTGTATTGTTATCGACAGTCACTAGTGTAACATATTACATCTGCAAATATAAGGTTCGTGTGCTTGGAGGCAGGACTTGCGTTTTCATTTCAAAATTTAGTGCTACTAGCCTACTATGTATATGTTCTTAAAGGATATTTATTGGCTACTAATGATATATTTCTTATAACCTTACTGATTTGATAATATTAAAATCTAACAAATACCTAGCTCGAAACCTGATTTACATTGATTCAAGAGGTTTGTACATATGATATTTGGATGGGGTTTCTCTGGTTTTTTTTAGTTTGGAACAAATCATTAATGGGTTTTGCTTTGTTTTCATTTTCTGATATGGGTTTATTTTGTATTGAGGGGAAAATCCTAGATTGGTCTCACAATGGCATGGGCGATTCTAAGATAGTAGCTTGTCTCAAGAGAGGAGAAAATCCTAGCTTGGCTTTGGTTAACTCAGGTATTTTGTAACTTTATTTGAAGTCGAAGGAGAAGTAGATTGTTGCTATGATTAATTGTCATTTTTGGAAGAGTGGGTTGGGGTCTAAATCAAGGGGATGTTTGGATAAGGTTATTTGAATAAAGAGTCTAATGGCTGCTTGCATCAGGTAGCAAGGTAGCAGGAGCGGAAGATGATGGAAAATTAGTCTGAGCATCAAAATCCATAATCACAAAAAGGTACTATCTTTTTTGTACAAAATTCAGTCTTATTTATATAACGGTTGATTCTTTAAATTAGGGTTGTGTCATAATTTGGCGGTTTTCTTAATTTTAGTTTAATTTTGCAAATTTTAGTGGTTTTTATAAAGTTTCGGGATTTTTTGGTAGTTTTGGATAATGGCATCATCCCAGATTTCGTCGGTTGTTAGTGGGGTGGTGTTTGCGGCTGCGGTGGTGAAAGTGGAGGATAACAACAGCTATTTCTTGCTAATGTTGAATTAGTTTACGTTTGTTGAGGGTAAGTACTAATGTTATGAGGCACTACTATATTGGTAAAATAAATATTCTATCACGTATCATAGTTTATTCACATAGCCGCATATGTACTTTTTGATAAAATCATAAGGATGTAATTTACAATAGGATTAATGCAATTTCGGGGCCAGAAGGAATTGAATGTTAGTGAACCAAGTGTGCTTCGTTCAGCAATAGAAGAAGTGTTTTTAGCAGAACATGGGTTTACAGAAATGCTAATGGTTGAAATCAATGCAGCAGCTGGTAAGTTGGATTACCTCGATTCTATCCCTAAAGGGCTTCATGAGACTAGGGGATCAAATCCAGAACATGACGGGTCAGTATGTGTAAATGATTTGGATTCTTTCTATTAAGCCCAGTCGTTTTGTAATATTATTTGTTTTTGCAGGAAATGTTGAACAGACGACATATGCAGTCATGTGAAGTCTGTGGGACAACTATTATTCTTAAAATGTTGCAGAGGATGAATGACACGACTCCTAATGACCGTCTTCTTTGTAATACGTGTGGTTTGTATAACATGTCTTGGTTTTTTGCTTATCAAGTTATTCACTTTATTCCCTGTAATTATGAACCGGTGATAACTGTATTTTTTTTGTTTCAGTTGACAAAATTAAAACTTGTTTGTGGCATTTGCAAGAAAATATGGAATCGTGCGGATACTGTTAAATGGCCAAGTAATTAGAGTGTAGCTTTAGTTATCCTTATTTCATAGTATCAAGTTTGTTCTTCATTTCATTTTTGATACTTAAATAAATTAATCTCTCCATCATAAAGTCTGTATATAATCTATATACACTCATGTAGCATTACACGGGTTATATGAGTAGGAATTTTTAATTGTTACCTTTGTCATCGTGGTTGGTGTTTCATATTGGAAATAGCTAATATGTGGTGTAAAAATTGTATATGTAGGTTTTAATGATAATGGCTATCTCAAAACGGTTTTTTTCATTTTGTACGTAATTGTACTTATATTAATATAACTTCACATTGATTATGAGAAAGGGGGTGATTTCATTATATTCATGAGTGTAATGGCCACCTTACTTCAAATTGATTAAGATGGTTTAGCTCTTTAAAGTCAAGGTTCAAAATAGAATCAGCTAACAAACATGTACAATATTTTACTATGTGAATTGCAACATTTTTGCACTTAGAAGGGCAAAACTGTACATTCTTTTAATGTGCCAGTATGGTTAGTTTTACTAAGAACCAATGACTTGGAACAGCTAACATGTAATCGGCTAGGAAACATGTACTAGGATTCTACAAAAAATGCATTATAGGCCCCAACTATGCTTACTTAATTGATAAGAAGTTGAAACTATAAGATTTGTAACAAGAGTGTAACAATCAAATTTTGCCACAGACTAAGCCCGGTGCAACGCACGGGTGTCGACAAGCATCGCTTAATTTTAATTTTGAGTGATGACATCAATACAAGAAAACTAAAAGACTATGGAATTATTGCATTTTAAGGAATGTCATTAATCTATCTATATATATATTAAATGCTTTAGTCCTTCATGCATTTAGTGTTAAGTCTTAATGACTTTAAATATTCAAAAAGTCTGCAATTCATCCTTAAAACTACCGCTTAAGTTTCATTTGTGATCAATAACATTGATTAAGACATTTAATAAAGTCTCTTCACATCTTCATGTCAAAACCATAACAAATGAGTTATATAAATTCTCTTCATCCGGATGTTCAAAAATCCCAACTTCGCTTTTTTTCGGAACAGATATATATTGCAAACATTTTAGATCATTTTGATGCGTGAAAGTCTTAAAATTTGGTCAAAGGAAACAAATAATCTTTTTTCTTGAACCATCAGAGGAAGACGTAAGAACGCTCTTTGAAGACGATATTGCACAAGTGAAATTCCTGCGTGTACGATACATGAGCGACATCATTTTTGCATTGATGAGATGATATATATCTCTTTACCTATGGTAATGAAGAATCGAGATACAAGATCACAAGAAATTTTAACATGTGGTAATAACTTTGAAATGTTATGCACTACGCACTTCTTTCATTGATACATTACAAGAATTTTTCAGACTTATATTACTGATTTTTATTTGCATGAATTTGGAAATCTTACAATGTGTATAGGTGATATATCCACTTCTAATGCTTAGTAAAGTCTTTTGTCAAGCCTGTTTCATTCTCTGGAGGCATATATCGCAATGAATATTGGAACTAAGCGTATTTAATAAGTGGGTTTAGCAATATATTTATAAGGTTAATTTATATGTAACACACAAACTAAACCCCTTGCAATTATATTTTAACCATCAAACAACCATAAAATACAAAATCCGTTACATTAACGCACTAGAGACATGACGGCCAGTTAGTTCAATTGGTAAGCAAACCATTTCTATGGTCAGATGCTAAAACAACCAAAACTAATAATGCCCTCAACGAAATGTGCATCACGTGTTTCATACAGTGCTCAAATGAAGAAAGTAGCTTAACAATCAAAATTTGCCCACAGACTAAGTCCGGTGCAACACATGGGTGTCGACAAGCCTCGTATTATAAAAGATCCAGTTTTTGGATATTCAATGTGCAGCATTAATGATTCTCCCCCATTAAAACCCATTTATGTTCGACTCTTTGCACAAGCTTTACATTTGCCTGACATTGAATATTCATTAATCGTTGCAGTAATAATCGTGGCAGTTTCACAATAGTATACATACGACAGTTTTAGGATGCAAAGCATCATCCAATTACAAATCTCCGGTTTGTGTGAAATCAATGTGAGTCTTACGCCTTTCAATCTGCCCTCATTCATCATCATCGGCTCTTCAATATCTGCCCTAATTCATCATCATCGCATCTTCGATATTTGCCCTTATAAATGGCGGTTTCAAGCATCCTCCAGGTAGCTTTTCCCCCCTAATTTATGTGTTTAATTTTTTTTACATTGCTTTTAGTGTCAATTGATTTTAGGCTTTACAATGTTGCATAATTCCGTATTTCATATTCGTATTAAAATTTTGGGTTTTTGGTTTAGGGGTTATGTAGAGCGTTTTTTGTCATAGTAGTTTGTGGATGGTGAAGTAAATAATTTAGTTTTGTATGTTTGGGTTTAGGGTTTAGGGTTTAGGAGGAATTTTTAGATAAAAGAGTTTTTTTTTTTGATGAAAGATTGTATTTTGTTGTTGTTTTTGTAAAAGAGATTAGTTTCACAACAAATGTTCAATGAAATATCTAACTAAAAATTACAGTGACGATTTTGGTTTAGCAAACACTTAACCCAAATGGGTTTAATTGCCACTTTAGTTTTAACATGAATAACAATTATTGTTTTGATGATTATTAGGAATGTTCTTGTGATGCCAAAACCAACAGGTCCAACATCAGCAATTCAAAAGAAAGCTCATGCTAAGAATAAAGTAAGAAACGAAACCTTATCTTTGTTAATCTTTTACAATGTAATATGTGACAAGTGATAAGAAAATTTTTAAGTGTTCTTACGGGTATTTGAGTTTTTGGGTTGTTTAAGGGAGTGTTTCTATGTGCGGATATGGTGCAGTTCTTACGGGTGTTTGGGTGTTTCCCATGTGGACATGTGGACTTGAATGAAAATGAGATTATTTGCATCATGGCGTGGCGAGTTTCCTAAGCTCGCAGCCATGGTGGATATATCCTCTTTTTGTGACTCCTTGCATATTCGCGTCTAAAGTGGTGGACAAATTATCGGAAGCTGATTGGTCGATTTAAAATGAGTGCGTAGGAAGAGTGGCACGACCATCCATATAGCCGTTGTGAGGTGCAAATCACAGGTTCTCTTTTAATAGTGAATTTTAGTTTTAATTGTTATTTGATGATCTTGGGGTTAGAAAAATCTATTAAAGAGTAGAAGAGTAGTTGTCGTAGTATACATCAAATCCACATACTGTTCTTACTAACTAAGTGACTTAATCTAAATATGTCCTTATGTGGTTATTCCTTTAGATTTTAACGTATCCAGGTAAACTCTACCTTTCAATAGATATTCATACATTCATACATAACCACTGCATTGTATAAAAGTTGATAGTAAGTGAGTCGATCAGCCTAGCTTTGACCCTTAACTACTGTTTAGTCCAATTTAAACTGATATGGCAACAAAAACTTTTATTGCTACAATGATAATAAAGATTTCCTAATTAAGAAATTTAGGAAGTATATGCTAAAATATCACTTCAGGCTACATTCACTCCATTTGGGTTATGTTTATATTTTTTGATTTGACCCATTTGAAGGAGAACATAATATAAATCGAGACCATTCAGGTCTAAGAAACTATGATTTGTATCTGAACACAGTTATTTAACTAACCATGGGCTGTGACAATGGTTTAGTAGTAAATTATATAGTTTATTGGTACAGATATAGCTGATCGTTTAAGTTATACTAATTCTATGCAACATGTTTTTGTTACAGCTATTAATTGAACATCAGAAAAGCATCTAGGTGACATGCATACCAACAATAAATAGAGACGTTCTATGAATCAAGGTAGGTAAACTTATTAGTTATTATCTGACCAGCTTATTGCATAGAAGACATAAATGATGCTTCAAGTTATACTAATTCTTTGAAATGTGTTGTTGTTACAGGTATTAGTCAAACACCAAAAAAGGATTTTGGCAGTATACATGGTAAAAGATTACTCTTAATAAATAGTCATTTGAATATCCGCAATACATCATGTACCTGTTACTAATTTACATGTTGCATCAACTCATTGTGCCATAAAAAGGAAGTGTATGCCGCATATCAGATTCAAGGGGCTGTTTAGAGTCGTGGGTGTATAGCGTATGGCACAGATCCGAGCCTTACTTAGGTAAGAAGGAAACTTATGCTATACTTTATACACCCATCAATAATCTGTCATTAAGATGTATGAAATAAGTTGAGGTAGATCCTTTATGCAAAATACATGTATATGAGCTTCATTGTTACAATTATATTATTTGATGTCACAGGCGTCATTTCCATAATACTTATATGTGGTTTGCACATTCAATATATTCGGATTTCCATATCAGAAGCTGAGAAACAACATGTTCGGAGCGTTATTGTTCAAGGTACACATTTTCATTATCATATTGATTGTAACCGGCTTGTTGTTTTTTGATTTTTTTGAAAATGTGCTTCGTCCGCTTTTTAGACACCCAACAAGTGATGTAGTTTTCGAGTCGTATTGATGCATTTGTTAGTGGATTGAATAGAATTAGATTTTATAATTGTAAAATCCACACTGGTTATGCATTTATAGTTATCGTATAGCTGTGGAATGTGTCGTGTCCACTTTCCGCTCCTGCCACTTTCGCCCCCTCTTGGGCCGATTGACATGATTTAGATTTTATCAATTGTACACAATCCACACTGGTTATGCATTCATTTTATAGTTATGGTATAGCTATGTGGAAATAAACTATGCATTGGATATTTTAATGAGTTTAGGAACGTTGAATAGATGTTGACTCTTGTTTTGGCCAATTGCACGATAGTACATACTTTATTTTAATGCTATTTGTTGAAGATCCTTGAAGTCTGTAGTTCATATTGACGATTCATCCACGAGCATCGGACGTTGTGTGGATCCCAGTTACTTAGATCGAATTCCTTAAGCTTATTAAGGTTTAGTTATATTAGATAAATCTAACACAACTAGTAGAAACTGTGCTTGAATGTATTAAAGATTATGCAGAATCTAATCTTTAATATAAAGAAGAATTATCAATCGAACAGTGATTTCAATAAACAAACAAGCTCCAATATTATTAATGTTAATAATACGAATACTCTTCCAGTATTAGGGTTACAATGACCTTGAAGCTATAAATATATCAAATATACGTCTAAGAGATGATATCAAACTCAATGACCTAGGACCTCCTTTTATACACCAAGGAGTCTAGTCAACATACAATCTTTTTAATAAATATAAGATCTTTCCTAATATCTCACAATCTTCACCAAATATAACTAATACATATCGTATAACCAGTCTTAACAATCTAAAACTCCTCAGCAGCATCAATCTTTAAGTAGTAGTAACCTCAGAGCAGTCTTAACTATCAACAGTACTAAGTTTGTACTAGCAACATTAACTTTGTTCCTGCAGCATTAACTCTGAACTAGCAGTATTAACTTTGTACCAACAGTAGTAACTGTTTATACTAGCAGTATTAACTACTTAGCATATTTTAATTGAAGTTCTTGAGCAGTACTAACTTCAACTAAGCAGCACTAATATTAACCAAGCAGTATTAACGTTAAGCTTAGCAGTATTAACTTCAAGCATGAGCAACAGTAACTCCAACATCACTTAGAAGTCTTTGAAACTCTATAATCAGCATCTAGAACCCAACAATCTGCATAAGCATTAGATTCCAACAATCCTCCCTAAACTTGAAATTCTTCTTCAAAATTATCAAGTTTCTTCATTCAAAGCTTCATAATCACCAAGAGGATACTTCCAAACACTTATTCACTTCTTGAGCTATTTCTTGATAGATTTGACAAGTGATTGCCATTTCACTTTATAAATCGATACTAAGCTTCGTTTCAGATTTTGTGATAGTGTAGGTGTGTCAGGGGATATTTTTTTCAACCGGCATATAGATTTGTGCACATGGAAACATCAATGAATGAACTCCTATGTGGTCATTATAACTTTCCAATTCAACACTTTGTAGCCTTGTTGCTGTCTCCATACATTATCTTCTACATGAGGTTCAAACATAGTCTTTAAATCACCCCATAACAACAAATCTAAGCCCTCCACTGGCCTTGTTGACCCATACTTAGCCTTCACCAAATTACACAAATCTTCCAAGCCTTTACCAAATTATACGAATCTTCCAAGTCTTCACCAAGTACGTTTTTTTTGCAATTTACTCTCCTTTTAGAGTCCCAAACAATTAATGCTCTTTCACAAAAAGATGAGCTTGATATCAAGTAATTACGGAAGTATGTTCTTTTCTTTTATTACACTTTTTCTTTGTCATTCTTGATGGTCGCAAATTGGGTTGGGTAGGGTGGTAACGGATCAAAATGGGTAGTTTTTAGTCTGGGTTGCTTCTATAACTTTTTATTTTTTAAACAATGCCATGAATTCGTGGTCGCCTTCGCCATGCTTTTATTGGTATAGGATGTCAAGAAAGACTTCATGCTTATGATTTCCAAGCTGCTCTTCATGATCATATGAAGTACTTCTCTAATTCATATATTCAATTTCCCATTTCCTTAAGATGTTTCAGTTAATCACTTTGTTTTATGGTGTTTTTTATAATGTTAATAGGAGTCGGATACGGTGATTGAGAAGATTAATGCCAAGGCCGAACATGTTACGGAGTTGAGAGGCAAGAGTAGACAAGCAAATGTAGGAAGAAGATAAGCAATTGAGGGTTAAAGTGGAGGAAAGGAATATGATTTGTGCGGAAAATGCGGAGTTAAAGAAGAAGGCGGAGGAGCAGCGTTTTTATATGAGGGATGCTTAGAAGATGAAACAGGAGCTGCAGGCGGTATAGAGAGATATTGAAGAGGCTGAGATTGAGAGGAATAAGTTAAATCTCAAGTGACCAAATGCCAAAAGTAACAAACAAATTTGAATTTCTCAGGGGATGAGGGGATCACATGAATATGTTGACTTTACATATCATTTTCATACATCATTTATCTAACTTAACTGAGGATCTATAAACTTCTTATTAAGTCAGGGTGTGTGTTAGCGCGATACGGTTAAACAACATAATACTATGAATCAGAACTTTGTAAACGCAAAAAATGTACAGCGGATAACGAGATCAGTGAAGCGAAATCGAGTAGCTGTCAGTTGAACCAACTTTAATCAAAACGTCGTAAACCTAAATAACATACCGTAAAATATAATTATTAACACAACATGATGTTTAAGTTATATTCATTATGAGAAGCAAAATCTAATCAATTCGGTACCAATTTTAACAATTAATGGGCGCTTAGCGATATCATAAACAACGTAACACGAATAACAAATATGAGTTAAGAAATAGTACCTGAGGGTACCGATCAGTGTGAAATGATCGTATCAGGCGGAAGGTTGTAGAAATGATCGAATGACAAATATGATGTTTAAGTTATATTCATTATGAGAAGCAAAATCTAATCAATTTGGTACCAATTTTAACAATTAATGGGCGCTTAGCGATATCATAAACAACGTAACACGAATAACAAATATGAGTTAAGAAATAGTACCTGCGGGTACCGATCAATGTGAAATGATCGTATCAGAAAGCGGAAGGTTGTAGAAAGTGCGGTGTTGGAGAGTAACTCGATTAATTGAACTGCTAAGATATTAATGTACTAATTTTGAGTCTCGTAGTACATGTGTAATGTACAAACCTTTTTAGGAGGCAGAGTTTATTTCATTGCTCAATTTTTAATTTTTTTTGGCTGACAAAGTTTATTGTTCTTGAATATATATATATTCAAAAATCAAAGCTACTTTATACAACTTATAAAAGGAGAGTAAATTGCAAAAAAAAACGTACTTGGTGAAGACTTTGAAGATTCGTATAATTTGGTGAAGGCTTAGAAGATTCGTATAATTTGGTGAAGGCTAAGTATGGGTTAACAAGGCTAGTGGAGGGCTTAGATTTGTTGTTATGGGGTTATTTAAAGACTATGTTTGAACCTTATGTAGAAGATAATGTATGGAGACAGCAACAAGGCTATAAAGTTTTGAACTGGAAGTTATATGACTCATGTGGAGTTCATTCATTGATGTTGCAGTCTGCACAAATCTATATGCCGATTGAAAAGAAATATCCCCTGACACCACTTACACTTTCACAAATGCTGGAAAAGAAGCTTAGTATTGATTATGAAAGTGAAATGGCATATCAGCTCATCAAATCTATCAAGAAATAGCTCAAGAAGTGAATAAGTGTTTGGAAGCATCCTCTTGGTGATTATAAAGCTTTGAATGAAGAAACTTGATAATTTTGAAGAATAATTTCAAGTTTAGGGGAGGATTGTTGGGATCTAAATGCTTATGCAGATTGTTAGGTTCTAGATGCTGATTATAGAGTTTCAAAGACTTCTAAGTGATGTTGGAGTTACTGTTGCTCATGCTTGAAGTTAATACTGCTAAGCTTAACGTTAATATTGCTTGGTTAATATTAGTGCTGCTTAGTTGAAGTTAGTACTGCTCAAGAACTTCAATGAAAATAGGCTAAGTAGTTAATACTGTTGTTACTACTGCTGGTACAAAGTTAGTACTGCTAGTTCAAAGTTAATGCTGCTAGAACAAAGTTAATGCTGCTAGTACAAATTTAGTACTGTTGATAGTTAAGACTGCTCAGAGGTTACTACTACTTAAAGATTGATGCTGCTGAGGAGTTTTAGATTGTTAAGACTGGTTATACGATATGTATTAGTTATATTTGGTAAAGATTGTATATATTTAGGAAAAGATCTTAGATTTATTAAAAAGATTGTATGTTGACTAGACTCCTTGGTGTATAAAAGGAGATCCTAGGTCATTGATTTGATATCATCTCTTAGACGTATATTTGAATATATTATAGTTCAAGATCATTGTAACCCTAATAAGCTGGAATATTAATTCGATTATTAACCATTAATAATATTGCACTTGTTTTTTATTGAAATCACTGTTCCATTGATAATTCTTCTTTATATTATAGATTAGATTCTGCATAATCTTTAATACATTCAAGCATAGTTTCTACTAGTTGTGTTAGATTTATCTAATATAACTAAACCTTAATAAGCTTAAGGAATTCGATCTAAGTAACTGGGATCCACAAGTGGTATCACAGCTTGTTAAGAAACTGTGATAAAGAAGATATATTCAAGATTTATGCACTTTTTTATGCCGTACACATCTCAAATTCTGACTCAAAGGTAACCAATGACTCTACTTGTTCAAAATCCTATTTGGAAACTGTTGAACTTCTTAAATCTCAAAATGAACAACTATTAAAAGATTTAAAGAAATCTGAGTTATGGATTCTATCTTATAAGACAAGTTTAAAAACAGAGGAAGATAAACTTGAAATTTATAAAGAAAATGAGTCTATTTAATTAGGAGATATTAAGAAATTAAAATGGGAAATTCAAGTAGGAGAAATATCTATTAGTGAGCTTAGGAAGAAGCTTGAAAAAGTTCAAAAAGAAAAAGATGGCATTCAATTTAATATAGAAAATTTTGAAAATGCATCTAAAAGTTTAGACAAGCTTATAGAGTGTCAGATAGTTGAAAATTGCAAGAAAGGTTTAAGCTATAATGTGTCTGGTAATTTCTTAATGTATCCAAGGTTTGTTCAGTTGTTTGTGAATCAACACGTGAAGGATGCTATCCCCATAAAGAGGAAAGTCGATATACCCTGTCATACAAAGACGATATTTGGAAATATGAAAAAGGTTGGAAAAGGATTTTTAGGAAATGTAACACCTTTGTTTCCAACAATGGTGGTACAAAATCAAGCTCAAACACCTACCATCACTCAAACATTTACTCCCACAACCACCACTGTACCAACATCAATATAAACACCTACCATCATTCAACTAACAACATCTCAACCACAAAAAAAACACCCTAGGAAGTGCCCAGAGAAAGTCCTACATGAGAGTACCTCAAGCCTAGTGAGCCTATTCCTATGTAGCAGATAGGCTATCCGTAATGCAGTAGTGAGACAATTGGTGAGGTTGCCACTACTGCTATCTAGCTTAGCAGTAGAGCAGAAATAGTAACAATTGAGAAGACCGATCCAAGCAAACACCTAATGAACCTGGTTCTAAGGAACTAGTTCAGTGAGGGCCCATGGCCAAGAAACCAGGGAGTACTTCTGCTAAACTAGGTTTGAGAGAGTATCTAAACTTTCCAATGATTCACTGCTCGCAATAGGTAACATACTTTGAAATGATGAGGATAGTATGAAACTAAATGAATTGATGGAATTATGTACCAACTTACAATCAAGAGTTCTTGGCTTGGAGAAGACTAAGACCTCTCAGCAAAGTAGGATTACAAGTTTGGAGAAGATGGTCAAGAAGCTAGAAAGGAGAAAGAAGTCAAGATCACAAGGCTAAAAGATTATACAAGGTTGGTCTTGACAGCCAGGATAGGTCATCAGAAGAAAAAGAATTGGTGAGGAATCATCCAAACAGGGGAGATTAATGACATTGATGCTGATGCTAATATAACCCTAGTAAGTCCTTTTGTTAATAAGGAAGATATTGAAATGAAACTTGTTACTGTTAGGGAATGGGTCATCCAAAAAGTTGAAGAAGCAGTGAGAAACAGACATAAAAATAGGTTGGCACAGATGATTTCACAAGAAACGGGGAGAAAATGATAAATATTTTCAATCAGAAATTTGGCATTTCTTTTCAGAAGATATTGACGAACGCAAAATATTTATGTGTATAAAGTACGCTAGAAACCTTGCATGGTAAAAACTCAACTGGCTGTGTTAAGTAAAGGGCCTTGAACTTTGGTGGTCTTGTAAAGTTGACGCTACGGTAGTGGCCTCCTTTGTTAATATTAACCAATGTTTGATATTTGAGAATGGATACAAAGTGAAGTGCACCAAGGCAACATGAAACATCATGTGTATGATTTGGTGAATACTTTGTTAAATAAGTACGTAATCTTTTAATTGTACAACTGTGTAGTAATCATGTTATGATTATGGTGATTGCTTTGAAGACCAAAATTTATTTCATTCTTGCAAATTATTCAACACTCACCACTACTTATTTTGTTGCTATCTATTGGTTTTTTGGGTAAAGGGCTACATCGGTAAAGTATATTAAAACCGAAAATGTTAAGTACAAGTGGAATGTGGCTGAAGTAACACATTAACCTCAAGCTACCACAACTTGATAAACATCTAAAACTAGTGCTTATGACATGTCACAAACATTTACAACTCTAGTAACAACTAGATGCAACTAGAAAAAATGACTCAACTGGACAAACTAACTAACAGCAGGCATGAAATATGACCTTCCACTAGTTTTTGTAGATAAGTTAGCCAATTCATCATACACATTTTCAACATCTTCATCCTCTTCTTCTTCAGCATTCAAGACAGAATAAGAATTAGACGTGGGGATATTATCTTTCTTAGAAGAAGTACCACTAGTCTTCAACATAGATGACGATGTGGATGGATTACCCCCATTAGTAGCTCCCTTCTTTGGTGCGCTTGTAGTCGCCTTTGGCTCATATCTAACATTTTGTTTGACCGACGGACCAGCAAACTAACTACCATTAGTAGACATGGATTTACCTTTCCTCTTCTTCTTTTTACTCATCATTTGGAAACCATCATTTTGCTTCTCAACAGTAGGACTAACAACATTAGAAGTAGTAACAATAGGAGGACTCACCACCTTATTAGGGCAATGGCCAAATATCTTACATATATCACACCTGGGCGGCCTCCATTCATACTTAACACGGATGGTTTCTTTGGTGAAACCATCCCCAATAAGTGAAGGAATACCGATAGTAACAACATCCACGAGATCAGCCTCTGAATTTACCTTAATTAAGCACCGAGCAAAACTACTCCTACCCCATGAATCATTACACATGGAACTTGTGCATGAATTAAGCATAACATGTTTGCCAATGAACGTAGCAATTAAACTAATATTTAAGCCATATGAAAATGCGAGTCAATTCTTCTTTAAGCAATCTAGTATCCATCGACCATTTCTTAAGAATGATCGAAGAATTACGTACCAACCAAGGACCACCCTCCAAAACAGCTTCTAGACTAGCGTATGAATCAAATTTAAAGAAAAAGAAGCCTTTAGAATTCATCATAATCCTTTTCAGCCCATGTTTCGCCCAATTTTCCTAGCATAGTATTCAACCACCGAAAACACCATTCTCTTTCCAATAAAGTAACCATATAAACTGTGTTCAGAATGTGTGCTAACCTTTTCAACAACTTTACGGGGAATTGAGATGTTAACACCATCAAATACGAGATCATCCACCAAGGGATGAAAGTTAGAATTAAATTTTGGTTGGTCCTTAGCACTTGCGCCCGCAGCTCCAGCATAGGATGTTGACTTGGTATTGATGTCCACAAACTGAACAATAAGGTAGGCATTGTGGATTCATCAACATTAAGATTTTCAGCCACACAAGCATCTACAATTGTTGAATCATCTACATGCAAAACCCTACAAGGGATCACATCAGCATTAGTATTATCAGCCTTAATTGAATTACATATAGTACCTAATGCATCCATGATTGCCATACGTTCATCATTAGTCATCCCGGATAATAACACATCATGTTTACCAGATTCAATACCATTAATTAACATGTGCAAGTTAACAACAATTGTTAATGGAACCTCAAAAGTGGCAGCAACATCAACATTATACAGCCTTCGGGGCATGTTAATGGTAGCAGTATGAGAAATCAAAGGAGACGAGTTACTTACCTTTGGACTTCCATCACACGCAACACCAGATTCTTCTAGGTTAACCCTAGTAGCCGTACCCTCTCTCTTACTCACATCATCATGACCATCTATATTCGGAAACAAAGCAGCAGCAAGTATAATTCTTAAACAAATATGTGACACAAGAAACCCTAAGATCCACGTCAATTTTAGAATATTGATTATTTATCATAATATTGATTTTCATCTTATTTACAGGTGCAAACTAGTTGTGTGGTGGGTTATGGGTCAAGAAGGGTCTTTGCACACTTTTCTTCTTTTTTTCTTTGAAAATTCAAGATTCAAGATTCAAGATTATATGCTTTTTCCTTTATAAGAAGTATAGATTGTAAGATTATCACTCATTTTAACTTGAAAATTTGAAGTTTTCTATCCACGTTAGTCAGTTATGCGGGTTTGAACTTTGAAAACTCCTACTTGATGACCGTACCTGATAAACTTGAGGCCGTCCAACCTTATAAACATGTTATTAATATATTCAATCTTTATTATAATTGTCCTTTCTTTTTTCAACCTTCGTCCGAATGTTAAAGGCTATCCTACCTTATGTTGTTACCCTATTCTCCAAGATTCTGTCTTGCTTCTTTCCCAAGCAACAACCGCTCGACGACACAAAGGTACCAACTTATCGCCTTGCCACTCCACCAAAACAGCTCAAAATTACATTCCACCTCAAAGGAGGAGCATGTTTCCTTCTACTTTCATAAAAAACAAATCTTCATCAAAAGTTTATCTTCGAAATCAAAACCCTTGATACAGTTGAAGACCAAACACAACCCCCAGAAACCGGCATACTACTTCTTACCATCACCGGTTTTATATGATGGTCACTTTTTTTGGGGGGGATAGATTACTTTGTTAGAATATACTACGTATTCTTTTGATTGTTACAATGTGTAGTATTCATGTTTTGATTTTGGTGATTCTTTTGATCACCAAAATTAGTTATAATTCTGCAATTTCACACTACTTAGTTTTGTTGCAGTGTTTGGTTTCATATCATAATTGCTTTTCGTTCTATTTAGAGGTGCAAACTACAGTTGGTGGGTTTATGGGTCCAAATGGGTCTAGCCGAACACTTTTTTTTTTTTTCGTTTCTACAATACCTATTTGCACCGTCTAAATAAGAGAAAAGCAATATTATGATAGAAACCCATACACTGCAACAAAATAAGTAGTGTGAAGTGACAAATTGCAAGAATTAAACTAATTTTGGTGATCAAAGCAATCACCAAAATCAAAACATGAGTACTACACATTGTAACAATCAAAAGAATACGTAGTATATTCCCAAACAAGTTCATCTAACCCCCCCCCCCCCCCCCCCCCCTAAAAAAAGTGACCATCATATAAAACCGATGATGGTAAGAAGTAGTATGCCGGTTTAAGGGTAGAAGCAAGTCATGGTGTTGGTAGAAGAATAATCTTTCAGGGGTAGGTCTTTAAATGTCTCAACGGGTTTGAATTCCGAAGACAAACTTTTGAGTGAAGATTTGTTTGTTTTTATAATATATAGGAAACATGCTCTTCCTTTGAGGTGGAATGTGATTTTAAGCTGATTTGGTGGTGAGGCAAGGTGATAAGTTGGTACCTTTGTGTCATCGAAGGTTGTTGTTTGGAAAGAAGCAAGACAGAATCTTTGAGAAGAGGGTAACAACATAAGGTAGGACGACCTTTAACATTCGGACGAAGGCTAAAAAAGAAAGGACAATTATAATAAAGATTGAACATATTATAACAGTTATATAAGGTAGACGATGTGAAGTTATTAGTACGTATCAAGTAGAGTTTTTCAAGTTTCAAAAAAAAAAAAAACCCGCATAAACTAACCCGTTTAAGGCTTGTTCGGGGCGTACATATAACGTTACTAAAAGCTCCTAATTTAGGTATGATCCAAGCTCCAAATCTTGATGTTGATTCGTGTGATACTTGTAGGGAAACATGTACACTTTTATTAAAATAAAATCAGATTACAATTAATAAATAATTAACAGAAATAATAATTAACAAAAAATAAAACAGACATAATTATAAACGATAATTAAATAAACAATAAAATAATAAAGAGATTTACTAGATCAAGCACGTGTTTGACACGCTTCCCTTAAAACAGATTCGCCGTCTATTTTCCAGGGTACAACAGCCGAAACAGTAAGTTGTACTATCGGACTAAACAAAACTGCCTTGAATTTCACCTTTTCATATGCATACTCCATATGTTGGAAATCAATAATACTTATTGATTTGATGTGTCTAGGTTATGGAATTAGGACCTCTATTTATACACAATAGAGTCATCACAAGTTTACTCATCCCACCGATGTGGGATAGAAAATAAACATAATTTCTCTTTAAGCGTGGTACCGAATGCCTAACTTTGAGACGCGATATCTCATTCATATCAACTCCATTTTGGACACATAAAAGTTCACTGCGAAGCACGCTACAAGGAGAACGCGAACTTACAAACTATTAATTATATATATGACACATACATATAAATAATTGTGTCCAAAGTTTGTCAAAATCACTTTGCCAACCATATTTTCCAACAATACTCACTGCTGGCGTGATCTAAATGGGTCTATGACTACGTTTTCCGTTAAATGTGCCTGAGAAGCGTTTCATCCTCTTGGAAATGGGTCTATGACTACGTTTTCACTATTCTACGTGTTTACATTTGTTTATTCTTTATTGAATCCAAAATAGATACTATTTTTTGTATGTAAGGTGTATAAATAAAGAGATCGAGCGTACAATAATTATTAGCTTTGCAACTAGTTTTTGGCTTATTAGTTTGCATGCCAGCTAAATTTTTGTAAGTACTTAAGTTTGGTTCATTTCTGGCTAAATGCAATGATATCAACGCGAAACGATCGAATAAACTGATAGTTTCTTTATCCATCATTTACTATATATCATTATATTGGGCCATCTGGTCCAGTAGGCCTGAAGAAGGTCCATTCAATCATCAACCGAACTAGGGTTGTTGATCGGTTTGGTTATCGGGTTAATCGCTTCGGTTAGTTTGGTTAATTTTTTTTGTCAACCCGAAAACCGAAACGAACCGAACTAGAATTCAACCGAACCGAACCGAATAAACCAAAAAACCGAGAACCAAAAACCGAATTTGAATTTGGTTTTGTTTTTGGGTTGACCCGAATAACCTGAATAAACTATTTATTTAAAATATAAATATATATATATTATAATATATATGTATATATATATATATATATGTATATATATATATATATTGTAAATATATTATAAAATATGTATATAATATATAATATGTATAATAAATATGATATATATAATATAAATATATATACATTTATATAAATTCGGTTTTCAGTTCGTTTAAACGTTCAGAAAATATATATATAATATATATATATATATATATAAAACATTTATATAATATCGGTTTTCAGTTCGGTTATCCTTATTCAGAAGTACCAAACCATATCAACAACGATAACGAATTCAGAGTTCGGTTTCGGTTTTAACAAATTCGGTTCCGTTCAGTTTATTTTCCGGCTCGCTTCGGTTTTAGTTTTTCGGTTTATTTATTATTTCGGAATTTTTCGGCTTTTCTTCTGCTCACATCCCTTAAACCGAACAAGTTTTTGAACTCTAACAATAGTGTGGAGCGGATTCTTCTACTTAATCATTTTATAGCTTTTTTTTAGTTCATGAATGGTAGAATTTCTTTTATGAAAGTGAATACCATACCAAGATGTAAATAAAATGTAATGGTTCTTTTGAGATATTATCATTGTGTTGCCCAATGAACCAGTAGTGACTTTTTCTTGGTTAAATTTACGAATGGAAACAATTTGAAAAACAAAATGGCAAACAAAAATGGATCACAACAGACCCTTGGAAACTCGATCTGCAAAACATGCATCCTACACGACCTGATTGATTCGAGAAATAGAACATCCTTGAATTCAACACATACAAAGTTGGTTAAAACTAATACCGTACATTAGCTTTTTTGGGAGCAAAATTCGGTAATAAGTTCACTACCGTACAAAAACAACAATTACAAAAATAAAAAAGCTTATAGTGTTATGGATAAATATAGAATGGATGTCCATACATTAATAATATTGGTAGTTATCTTAATTAGAGTATCTTTTAGAATATCTTCTAGAATACCCATCTTGTAACTATATATATACATACTTCCATTGTCAGATTAATAATACAATTCTCTATTCTCTCTATCTTTTTTATTGTTCTTTACTTTATTGTTTCACAACACGTCATCACCACACTCTAAAATTTTGCTTTCGTTCTTGTTTATTATATATTTAATGCCGACGGTGCATCACTCTCTCAAATTCATTGTTTTCCGTTGGATCAACTAAACATTAAATCTAGACCATTCAAATTCAATAATTATCTATACTAACAATATTGAGTAAAAAATGGTAAATTCAAAACACATCTTATCATTTTCCCATCCGTGTATTCAAAACAAAGGTTATCTTATCATTTTTCCATCATGTACTCACATTCATTTCCTCCATTCACAGTTTCTATCTTAACAAAACAAAGGTTATCTTAACAATAGTGTGAGCGGATCTCTACTTAATCATTTATAGCTTTTTAGTCCATTCACAGTTTCTATCTTAACCAAAATCGAGGTATGAAATCAAATGCTCTCTTCTTCATCCATTGGAGATCGAAGTAGTATTTTAATGTAGTAACTTTAACATTTGATTATTTGCATTTATACAGATGAACAAATCAATTAATGTCTCAACTATCGTAGCAACAAAAAACGAATTTGGCATTGTGAAAATGTTGAAAGGAGTGCACTTATTCAGATGTAGTAGTCGCATACTTTTGGTTCTCTATCAGAAGGTAGTAGTGTTTTGTGTAAACAATCCCAAAGGCTCCTAAAAAGTTGCTTCGTTGTTGTATGAAATGCAATAAGGATATAAGTAGTTTTATATATTAGAGGATAAATGTTAGTCAAAGTAATTACTATTAGTTGATAATATTAGTGAGTCGTAGTTATTTTGGAGAGGATAGAAGCGGCTCATGACGGTCGACAACTATATTTTGAGAATGGTGATTTATAGGGTTTGACGGGGTGGTATTGAGGCAGCGGCTCATGGTGGCCGACTAGGTCCCGGATATAACCTGCTTTGATACCATGTTGAATGATGAAAACCCCGTAGGTTATGATATATTATTTCATCACTATTTATAGATACAAATATACAGGCTTGAGCCCAAGATGATAATGATACAACTAGGAATATTAAATGTACAACTAATGAATGACTAATCCTATAATCATACCAAACATAAGAGTCAACTATGACTCACTAATATTATCAACTAATAGTAATTACTTTGACTAACATTTATCCTCTAATACTCCCCCGCAGTCTGCGGTGAAATCATGAAAGCTCGGACTGGAGATAAAAATAAAACATTAATGCTATAACTATTTTATTGATGAAGATCTAGCATCGGATAGAAAATAAATAAAGAGTATTTGAAGTCTTCAAACGTGACATGCAGCAGATAAACTTTGTGATGATTATGAGAAACTTGTTTTTTTTTAGATGATTGAAGCGGCTCATAACGGCCGACAGATGAAGAGATTTGACGGGGTGAAATAGATGCAGCGGCTCTTGACGGCCGACTAGTTTTTATGATCTAACCCGCTCTATTTTGAAAGAATAAAAAGAAAGGGATTTAGAAAGATTGCGAGGTATTGTTTTTTTTGTATGATATGGATAGGATACTCGTTTGTTTATGGAGACAAACGTGAAAACCGGATGATCGAGAGGATATTTGTTTGTTTATGGTGACAAACGTTGAAATTAGATGATGGAGATGATAGAAACAGCTCATGACAGCTGGCAGTTAGGTTTTTAGAATAAAGATAGAGAGATTTTTTTTTTTGAGGATAGATGCGGCTCATGACTGCCGACAGTTAGGTTTTGAGAAAGAGATTTGATTTTTTTAGAGGATTGAAGCGGCTCATGATGGCCGACAACTATATTTTGAAAATGGTGATTTATAGGGTTTGACGGGGTGGTATTGAGGTAGCGGCCCATGGTGGCCGACTAAGTCCCGGATATAACCCGCTCATGATACCATGTTGAATGTTGAAAACCCTGTAGGTTATGATATATTATTTCATCACTATTTATAGATACAAATATACAGGCTTGAGCCCAAGATGATAATGATACAACTAGGAATATTAAATGTACAACTAATGAATGAGTAATCCTATAATCATACCAAACATAAGAGTCAACTATGACTCACTAATATTATCAACTAATAGTAATTACTTTGACTAACATTTATCCTCTAAGATATGATATTTTTTATGATACGTTAGATGATGTTTTCTCAATGCCCAATATCAAGACGAAAAAAAGAAACCAAGTTTCCGTGTTTAGCCACAATAAAATTTACCGTTTGATTGACGAAGATGATGAATACGAAGATGATACTTTCGGTTGATCAATATTTAGTTGCTTTTCAATGTTTAAATGTCTTTGTCACGTACTTATGTTAAGGATTCTTCTTACTGTTTGGGATGGTTCAACCATAGGTTGAATTCATCATGGTATTGGTTTTTTAGTGAATAAATGTTATTTGAGTCATTTGATATGTTTTCCAACTTTATTATTAGTATGCTGTCATGTTTTAAGATATACTTAGGTTTCATTGTCATATTTGTTATTATTATGGTTTTATATCTGTAGGATGTGGCAATACCAAACAAAGGGCAGAATATTGATAAATAAGTACTATAAGAAAGAACCCATGAACAATAGATATGAATATTTACTTGTAATAGAATTGGACCATATGAGAATGAACTACTTGAGGTGTACATCCTTGTCGTTTTATAATATCAGCTAACGAACCACCATCCATGTACTCTAATTTGCCCCGAATCAGGAGTATAAATAGCTCCATAAAATTCCACAAGACCTTGATAACAAGGCGCCTCACACAACATCCTTATCGCAATCAAAAGCTGCTGCCTTTTCTCCTGATAGAGCATAATTGCATCTAATTCCGCACTACACGACTACACGTACTAGAGTCTAAACATTAAAAAAAAGGTACAACGGGCCTTCTCAAAGATATTAATCTTCTTTAACACAATTATCCTCTGCGTCGGGATATGTATAGCTCTTTTAACAACACTACTAGCACCAAGTTTATAACTTTTTTAAAAAATATACACACAACAAGTTTTTAATTTTTTTTGTAAATTATTGGATCGTTGTACCCGGGCAACGCACGGGTATTGTACTAGTTCTCGATTGCTGGCGGTATGTCTTCAACGTACCCTTTTATATTTTTTGTTCGTAGTTATATAGTCAACGGTAGACGATATAAAAAATATTATTAATTCATGGGGTTGTCTTATTAATTCATGGGGTTAATGGTAAGGTTAATAAATAAATAAATATAATAGCACATATAGACTTTTAATGTTACTGTTTTCACAAGATATCGGTTCGTTTACTTGTTAATGTTATGTACATATAGTTTATCTTTAGTGATTTGTATATGCTTTTGATTATGTGCATCATAGTTGATCCTAAATGATTTGTATGTCTTTGTCCCTTTTTCTTAATATCGTTTGTATTTATTACTATTGTTCGCATAAAGTATAGCCACCAGTTCTTTTACTTTAAGTATACTTGTTAAATATATGTTTTTCTTAGTACCCGACTTCAACGTACTATTGGTTTGTATTTTTACATTAAATAATTATATGACAACCATAATATATAATGTGGCGAACCATATTATGCTTCTGCTGTATTGTGTTTTGGTCATGTTCTAGAGTATTATAAAAACTATTATATTTTTATAGTAGGATGAACTTGATTGATAAATGTTAATAAGTTTATTATGGTGTTTGAGCAACTTTATAGACACGTTAATATATAAAAGATATAATGCACATGTTATAGGGTTTTTTTTAGACTGATTACTTGATTTAGCTAAATTATTTATAAGGAATATGTGTTTTCTAGTTGGCATGCTTTCCTTTGTACTAGTTTTGATGAGTGTGGTTTCAATTGTTCTTTTTACTTGTTATATACGATAATTAGATTAATGGATGGATCTTATAAACATTACTATGATATAATATATATGCCGCTCCCTATACGTGTAGAACTTAGTCTTATTAATTTGTTGATGTAGCTATCGGGATCACAAGATAACACATATATGCTTGAGGGTATTAATGAATACTTATATTCAAAGGCATGGTTGTTTACTTCTAGTTATACCCCGGTTAATAAAGTTATACTTCTAGTTAATGACAAAGTTTTAATTTGGCTACTATTATACGCATGTTCGAAGATTTATTGTTTTTATGGTACAAATTACATTGACTGATTTGATCATCTAATATGATACGTCATAAAATAAAACAAAGTTTAAAACAATCATAAAGTGTAATTAGTTTGATTTCTACGTCATATAAAATGCGATTCAAAGATATAATGTGTTACCGTAACTTACACAATTTTAGTCCAAGCTTATAACCATAAACATAGTAAAATTTGATGAATATCATAACCTCTTGTTGGTAATAAGGCTTTCAAAAGAAACGGAGTATGCATGACAATTAATTTTCAGAAAAGTCAACTTCTTGGTGTTGGTATTTGCGATAATCATGTTATTGAGGCGGCTAAATTCATTGGATGTTCTACTATGAAAACTCCCTTTAGATATTTGGGAATATTAGTTGGCGATAATATGGTGTTAGGATCTAGTACTAGATAGATCTTCTAGCCTATGTGGTTGTATAATACTTATGTAATCACAAGTATATACGTGAGAGACTCTAACACTTGTTTAGGCGGAAACTAAACAGTTCAATAAAGAAGAACAACAATATGAACAACGATCCTCTATGGATCTTTCTATTGATAATAAATTGATTTTGTGCTTTTACAATCGGTGCCCAACCCTAATGCTAAAGGTTTCTTTTATAGAGAAGAAACCCTAAATTAGTCAACAAGAAAACTAAAATCTCGTAAGAGATTTACATCAATATCAATCTCTTCCTAATTTATCTCATTCCTATATTAATGAGATAATACTAGAATATAACTATAATTCCTTAATTACATTAATTACGTCTATCAATAACAATCAGCAGATTCTATCACTGTCAGCAGGAACGAGAACATGACCAGCAGAAACATAATCAGCAGGAATGCTATTTAAACTGTCAGCAGGAACGACTTAGTGCTATCAGCAGAAACGAATATGTCTAACAGCAGAAACGACACTTATGAGGGTGGAACTGTGAGCCTGTGATGCAACATCCTTTCAAGCAGTGGAGCCCGGATAGGATAGACCTTGTCCACAAA
>BQNB010087290.1:0-27960 GCA_026074375.1 Tanacetum coccineum
GGTAACTTGGTAACTTTCTTAATTACTCTCGGGATTATATTTTTATGATATATTCTATAGTATAATAAACTGCAATCAACGTGCTTTAGGTGGTCGTTCTTATAAGTCAAGCCAGACACTAAAAGTCAACGATTGAAATAGTCATTCAAAAATTCGAAAATTCTCGGATGTTACAATTATAGAATGTATCGAGTTGATGCAATTCTGAAAACCCATGATGCGGGCATCCCCTAAGAAGATCATTGAATCGGTCCCATGCCTCGTAAAACGTTTCATCAAATTTTTGTTGAAATCTCGTGATTTCATTTTGAAGATTTGTTGTTTTAGAGGGAGGGAAGAATTTGTTAATGAATTTTGAAACAAGATCATCCCATGTAAGAATCGATCGAGGGGGCTCTTTTTCAAGCCAAATCCGGGCGGCCCCCTCGAAGGAAAATAGGAAAAGCATAAGCTTAACCGACGGAGGGTGCTTCGAGTAATTGCGCCATAGTACGATTATCGGCCATCGTAACTATGGGATGATTGAAAGTTTCTTGATTGTTATTTGGTTTCTCAAGATTGGGTGATTCAACAGAAGTTTGTCGGACTTGTTGTTGTCGACGTTTACGGGCTTGAGAACGAGTGCGCATGCACAAAATAGAAATATAAAAAGAAAATTTACACTAATTTTTTTTTGGTTTTTCAATGATTTATTCACAATTTATTTTAACGGACAATGAGGTAGGACAACTTCAACCATTAATCAAACTTACTTCACGGTAGCTCTCCAAATGAAAAACGCACAAGCGAGCGGAGGAGTAGGAAAGCGCGAAGCTATTAAAATCCTTTCTCCTTTCGGGTCGTAGTTCCTCGGAACAACCCTCCTTATACCCACCTTATAGTTTGTTAATCAAATCGAGGTGAGCCGTTCGTCGTAAGCGACACAAATGGCAAGTTTTTGAATCTTTTGTTCGGGAACTTATTGATGGATAATACTTCAATGGAAAGTATTATATGTTGGTGTTCTTTTACCAACTTGGTGAATTTATTTATTATTTCTTTTTATGGATTTTTTTTTGTTTTATATGATAATTATACTAATAAAAGAAAATGAAAAATATTTTTTTTTGTATTTTTTTTTATTTTTATAAAAATAGAAGAAATATTCACAAATTCAAACACAAATTATCAAACGTTACGATAATCGTTTCACAGCCTCCCCGTCAGCGGCGCCAAAATTTGATTCGTTTGATAGTATATATATAATATTAAACAATCAACCAAATACCCTTAGCCAAGGATTGGTTAAGAATTCACACAATAAAATATATATGTAGCCGAAAGTTTGATTTCTCGGGTCGTTATGTCCCAACGAGGTGTGTAATTTGAGAATCAAATGACGAATTGATAATTGATGCTTGAATGGGATGATGATTTGATTGACTTTTCTATTTTTATGATTAAATATGCAAAAACGATTAAATAAAATCTAAAAACGAAAGCTATATAACTTAAAACCTAAAACGGGTACGAAAAACGAGGTTCAAAAACCTAAATTACACAATTTAAACGGCCAAAAACCTAAATTAACACAATTTTAAACCCTGAATGAATTTTTTCACTTAAAATGGGTTTCTAAGTAGACTAAAAACGAAGTTAAAAAATAACTATATCGCTAAACGAGTTAGTTAAGACCAAAAACGAGTCAAAACAAAAACGGGGTTTGAATCCCCGATCTATACAAAAATGAAATTTTGAAAAAATAACCCTCGACAAAAACTTAAAAAACAATTTTCCTATATTACTATAAGAAAAAGAAAATTTTAAAAAAGAAAAGTTTATATTTTTCTGACTTTTATTTATTTTTTAATGATTTTTAAAGGTTTTAAATGAAAATAAATTTAAAAAAACTAAAATTTTATAAAAAAATCTGGAAAAATTACACCAAATTAGTTGAGATGGCTAAAGACCTATGAAAATTTAAAAAAGTAGTACAGCTTATTGAATAACTACGAAATAAGCTATGACAACTATATAAGCATATGGGCCTAAAACCCCCTATAAGTACCAAATGCACCCAAAGGTCAAGACTCAAAATACCTATAATGGCGCAGATGGTATTAGAGTGTGTTGTTAAGAGGGTTGAAGGCTTGTTGAGGTCGAGGGTTCAAGCCCTAGCTCACCCCTGACTTCCAAGCTTCCCCTTTTATTTTATTTTTTTTCAATTTTTTTTTAAACTTAAAAAGGACGAATAAATAAGCAATTTTCTTAACTACAAGTTTTTTCAAAAGCTTATAAATAAGCTGCAAAAGGCAATCAATACAGGCAGAATGGCTTAAGCCAAAGGCTTAAAAGGGCTTTTCTTTTTTTTGACTTAAAAAGGGAGCAAATAAGCAAACTAAAAAGAGAAATAAGCTAAATTATACTAATCTAATCCTAATAAGCAAATACAGATGAAATTAAGCTAAATGGAAAGAAAAATAAGCTAATGAAAGCTTAATAAGCTATTGATACAAAAACAGACAAGGGGGCATCTTTGAGCTTATAAATAAGCACAAGAAATGTCTTTTAAGAACCTATAAGCTATAAAAAGGAAAAGAGGACATAAAATACCTTAAGAAAAAACAATCTAAACTTATTTTGAACAAAAACTAAGCAATGAAAAGCTTATTGAAAAATGGCTATGACAGACTGGATGCTTAAGACTAAGGGCACAAAGGGGCTTTATCTCTTTGGATGTTAGACAGATTAAGCAAGTAAAATTTGGAAATAAGCAAACTCAGGCACATAAGCACATATAAATAGCATATGAGAACAAAAAGCTACAACTATAATCCACCAAATAAGCCAGAAATTGGCTTATTAAGTTTCCAGCACCAGGGGACTTGTTTGGGTTTGGCAGATTAAGAAATAAGCTCAAATTAAGTTAAAATTCCTAAAAAACTATCTAAACTAACTTAAGAACCTAATGCAAACAAGAAATAAGAAAAATCACTAAGCCATAGCTCAAAAAAGCGAATTGATCCTTTTGAGATCTTAAAATTGATTGAAAAACAAAGCAAAAGGCTACTATTGGCTTAAAGATCATGCCACTATAAGAAAAGGTTCACTTAAGAGTCTGGGTTTTTAGGGCTTGTTAATGAGCTTATTGGCTATCTAAAAAGTAAAAAGATTCAAGCTATTTAACTTAAATAAGCCAAGAAAAGTTGGCTTATATGTCTTCATTTCTACCAGGGAACTTAATGACCCCTTTTGGAAGACCCCAATGGCTCTTTGCAGCCCTTGAAATAAGCTGCCAAAAGAACTGGATTTTTAAATCCAAGTTAAATTAGATGAACTTAAGCTCCTAATGAGCTTAAGTTCGAATTTTGAAAGCTTAAAACAGTTTTAAGAGCCTCAAAAGCTGAATTGTAATTGACCCCTTTTTTTGACAATAAAAACTTAGACAGATTTGGTTATGACAAAAAATTTATGAGAGCAAGGTTCAAACAACCTAACTAATGCATTAACACATCCATTTAAGACTCAAAAACATGGGCCAAAAGCTACTTTATGTATTTGATCAAAAATAAGCTATTCTAAAGCATAAATTTCCACCAGATTCAAACTATAGCTAATTTAGACTTGGTTTTTAAGATTTTTCTTATAAAAACCTAATTAACCTACTTATTAGACCTAGATTTAACTATATGAAACTGTGTAAATGACTTAACCCATGACACAAGCCAATTTGACCCATTTTAACCCTTGATCCAAACACCCCCTTAATTTCTGAATTTGGCCTTTTAGGCTGATTTAGGGCAAATTAAGTTATGGGTCTCAAAGACAGAAGCTTATACATAAAAATTAAGCATAAATAAGCATACTCAAATAAGCAATAAGCACAAATAAGCTATAAATAAGCAAATGCAGAAAATTAAGCTTAAATTAAAAGAAAAAGGACTTACAAGGCCCTTTGCTCTAAACAAAGGCAATTAAGCTTTATAAAGCTTTGTCTACAAGCTCCAGCTTATCAATGATAAGTTGGTAGTGTCCATAAGCCTATCCATGTTTGGCTTATCATCCAAAAATTAAGCTGTGGTGATTTTGGGGTGGATATTTTGATTTTTTTCTTTACTACTTAACTTTTTTCTTTTACTTGATAAAAACAGCTTATAAATAAGCTCCTTTGAAAGCTTTTTAAACACAATTAAGCACTAGTTAGCAATTGAGAACTTGGAAATTGAAAATTGGAATTTTAACTTACAACCTCAACACTTCATTAAACTTGTAAATTAGTACAAAGCTGAAAGGAAAAGTACAATAAGCTGTAAATGACTTAATTAAAATGACAAGCAAATTATAATAAGCTAAGATCTCTATAATGAGCTACATTAGTTCCTATTTATAGCCGAATGCTTCAATACATGGTCTTTGGGCTGTGTTTCTTTTGTGAGACATTCAAAGGTGTTTTTTGTTATGTATAGCCCATGCCAAAACCAACATAGCCATCCTATTCTTTTTGCTTCATTATGAGAACATCTTTGCAAACAAATTTGCATGGAAGAGGAGTGAGAATTGCCAACATAGGTCAATTATAGTTGTTAGGGCTGGATAGTTGGGAGTGGGGAGAAGGTTATAACCATGGGAACATTTTGGGGTTCAGGGTAAAAAGTAGGGGAATACACCCGAGAATGTGGTGGGTTTAAAATAAGGCCGGGAAAGTTATGATTTTGGTAACTGAGGTGAAAGGTTTTGGGCTTATTGCAACTCAGGCCCCTTGCAAAGATATATGGTAGTCTTTGCACTGAAGGTCCTTGAGGTTAAATTATAATGGGGGTTGGCAGGTCATGCCCCTCATTGTTATAACTTGAATTGCAAAAAACTCATCCTTGAATAATACAAGTTTAGGGGGTTGGCAGGAATGCCCCCTAAAGTTGTATTTCACTTAAATTGCAATTTCAGCCCTTGTCATTTTATCTTAGTAATATAACTTTGGGGTTTGGCAATTTCAGTCCCTCAAGTTATATTCTTTTATGATTTAGCTAACTCGGCAGTTGACTTGACTTTGACTGTTTGACCTTTTCTGTTGAACAATCATACTAGATGCCTTTTTTTGCTTCGATTTGGCTTTGTCTTATCATACTTTTCCATTCCGTCTCAGATTTGTTGTTTTTGGCTTTGTTTTTTTTCGTACCTTTGGTGGTGATATCCGTTTCTTTCTTTGCACAATAACAAATGCAAAACAAACACATATTGTCAATTTTTTTTGGTTAATTTAAGTCTGTTTTTATGGAAAAAGGTATGTTATTTAAGCACATACCAGTTTACAATGACAGGATGACGAATTCGGGGATAGGAGACATTTCGCGGCGAGGGCGTTTGGGTTTTCTCCCATGATGATTGTGTATGGACTTTTAGACTAGTGGTAAACTAGTTGGTTAGTAGTAAGTAATTAACTTAAATCAAGTTCCTCATTATGGTTTGAATGTACCTATTGATGCTTTTTTATATATGAATATGAAAAAAGATTATTTTGATTTTCTCATGTGTTCGTCTTTATTGCTATTTACTTGTTCTAGCAAAATATGTTCTATTGTATTTTCCTATATAAACCATATATACCATTTATAGTGGCTATATTTTGTATCGAATCTCACCGTATGCTATGTCTTGTGTTGTAGAACATGACTATCACTCGTTCTGGTATGACCCCGGAGGCAATCGAAAAACTCGTTAACCGACGAGTGAAAGAAGCGTTGGCTGCTTATGAGGTGACTCATGCTGCAAATGCTCTCGAGGCTGAAAGTCAAAGACAAAACTGCAGTGACGGCGATAATGGAAATGGTGGAGATGGAAATGGTGTAAATAGAAATGGTGGAAATGGATATCCAAATGAGAATAATAGGGGTGCTAGGCCTATTGCTCAAGAGTGTACATACCAAGACTTCATGAAGTGTCAACCACTCAACTTCAAGGGAATGGAAGGAGTTGTCGGGTTGATTAAGGTATTTGAGAAGATGAAACCAGTATCCATACAGCAATTGTCCTAGGAGAAATACCAATTTTAACTATAGCTACTACTAACTTGCACCTTTGTTGAATAGTGTGCTCTACCTTGGTGGAAACTTACAAAATGACCGGTTGGACACTAAGGCTGCATTTGCCATGTCATGGAGAGAGCTCATAAAGTTAATGGCTAAAGTGTATTGCCCAAGAAATGAAATTCAAAAGATGGAGTCTGGGCTGTAGAATTTGATCGTGAAGAACAATGATTTGGATGCTTATACCTAAGATTTTCAAGAGTTGACAATGAATGTGGCACCAAGATGGATCCCCGAGGATGAGATCGGGTGAGAAATTCCTTGGAGTCTCCCTGATAACATCCAAGTGGAATGTAGTTGCCTGTTAAACCTAAAAGACTCCAAAATGCTGTTCGTATTGCCAACAATTTAATAGACCAAAAATTGAAGGGGTATGCAGTGAAAAATGCTAAAAACAAAAGAAGGTTAGAGGTCAACCATAAGACAACATAGGGCATGCAACCCCACCATCAAAAGATAAAAAAATGTTTGTAGGCCAGAATTGGCAAGAGCTATAACCAGTTGTTAACAATGAGAAAAGGGGATATGTTGGGCCTTGTCTTACAGCAACAAGTGTAAGTTACATCATGAAGGACCATGCACTGTGAAGTGTGGGAAGTGCAACAAGGTAGGGCATATGGCCAGGGATTGTAAGAATGTAGTTGTTGTCACAGCTACTCAAAGAGCTCCGATAGTGAATCAGAGGTTCCTAAACGTTTTTGAGTGTGGGAGGCAGGGACACTACAGGAATGAATGTCCCAAGTTGAAGAATCATAACTGTGGAAACAAGCTGGAAAAAGACCTAAGAAGCTAGAGGAAAGTCTTTATGTGCTAAGTAGGAAGAGAATGCTAAACCCTGAATCAAATGTTGTAATCGGGTACGTTTATTTCAACATTCACTAGCTTCTATGTTATCGATTCAGGGGCCAACCGAGTTTTGTGTCGACTAACTTTTAGTAACCTTAGCATGATATAACCCCCCCCAGAACTTTAAGACGTAGCTATGCTGTCGAATAGCCGTCGTAAGAAAACTCTTAAAACTAATACCGTACTTAGAGGTTGTACGTTAGGATTGTTAGGTCAACCATTCAATATTGACCTAATGCCAGTAGAACTGGGTAGTTTTGACGTCATCATCGGCATGGATTGGTTAGCGAACCATCGTGCAGTGATCGTGTGTGATGAAAAGATTGTGTGGATTCCCTATGGAGATGAAGTTTTGATAGTCCAAGGTGATAGTAGTGACAAAGGAAAGAAGTCAAAGTTGAGCATTATATCGTGCGCTAAAACACATAAATATATTAAGAGAGGTTGCCAAATTTTTTTGGCATAAATTACGAAGAAGGAAATCAAAGACAAGTCGGAGGAGAAGCGACTTGAGGATGTGCCTATCGCAAAAGACTTTTCGGAAGTCTTTCCAGAAGACTTGCCTGGATTTCCGCCAATGCGACAAGTCAAATTCTAAATCGACTTGGTCCCAGGTGCTGCACTTGTGGCACGCGCTCCGCATAGATTAGCACTGTCAGAACTGCAAGAACTGTCCACTCAACTATAAGAAATTTCTAACAAAGGGTTTATAAGACTAAGTTCCTCACCCTAAGGAGCCCCTGTCTTGTTTGTCAAAAAGAAAGATAGGTCTTTTCGGATGTGTATCGATTACCATGAACTGAACAAGCTGACTATGAAAAACTGATACCCACTCCTAAGAATTGACGACTTATTTGATCAGTTGTAAGGGTTAAGAGTCTACTCTAAGATCGACCTGAGATCTGGTTATCACCAACTCAGAGTTTGAGAGGAAGACATTCCAAAGACGGCATTCAGGACACGCTATGGTCACTATGAGTTTCAAGTGATACCATTTGGACTGACCAACGCACCGACGTTATTTCATGGATCAGAGCATCGGGTGTGCCAGCTAATATTTGGTAAATTCGTGATCATTTTTATTGATGCCATCTTGATCTACTCCAAGAGCGAGGAAAAGCATGTAGAACATCTTAAGTTAATTTTAGAGTTGCTTAAGAAGGAAGAATTATACGCCAAGTTTTCAAAGTGTGAATTTTGGCTGTCGAAGGTATAATTTCTTGGTCACGTGATTGATAGTGAAGGCATTCACGTAGACCCAGCTAAGATTGAGTCAATCAAGGATTGAGCATCGCCCAAGACTCCAACAGAGATTCGTTAATTTCTAGGTCTTGCTGGCTATTACTGACGATTTATCAAAGGTTTCTCAAAAATTGCCAAGCCTATGATGAAGCTGACTCAAAAGAACGTGAAGTTTGATTAGAGTGAAAAGGCAGAAGCTGCATTTTAGCTGTTGAAGTAGAGATTGTGTAGTGCACCGATTTTGGCTTTACCCGAAGGTAGTGAAAACTTCATGGTCTACTGTGATGCTTCTCATAAAAAGTTAGGCGCATTTTTGATACAAAGGGAGAAAGTCATAGCCTACGCGTCACGCCAACTTAAGATTCAAGAGAATAATTACACTACACATGACTTAGAGCTTGGAGCTGTAGTGTTTGCTCTCAAAATGTGGAGACATTATTTGTATGGCATGAAATGCGTTGTGTTCACTGATCATAAGAGCTTGTAACATATTCTTGATCAGAAAGAGTTGAACATGAGACAACATCAATGCTTGGAATTGTTGAGTGACTACGACTATGAAATTCGTTATCATCTGGGAAAGGCGAATGTGGTGGCGGATTCCTTGAGCCAAAAGGAACGGAACAAGCCACAACGAGTTCGAGCCTTGGTTTTAACGATTGGTCTGAACATTCCCGTGTAAATTTTAAAACGCTCAGGTTGAGGCGAGAAAGGAAGAGAATTATGGAACCGAGGATTTGCATGGTATGATTAAGAATCTAGAGCCCCGTGCTAATGGAACATTATGTTTGAGGAATAGAAGTTAGATACTCTATTTTGGAGACTTGAGAACTCTAATTATGCATGATTCGCATACGTCAAAGTATTCGGTCCATCCTGGATTAGATAAGATGTACCAAGACTTGAAGAAACTGTATTAGTGGCCAAATATGAAAGCTGAAATTGCCACCTACGTCAGTAAGTGTCTGACTTATGCAAGAGTCAAGGCCGAATGCCAAAAACCATCCGGTTTGTTGGTTCAACCTGTGATCTTGGTATGGAAATGGGGAGAACTCTAACAATGATTCCGTCACTAAGTGCCAAAGATGTATGTCGGGTCACGATGCAATTTGTGGTAATTAATGACCGAAGCGCACACAGAGTCTGCTCATATTCATACCATTTAAGAACCGACTCAATGGAAAGTTGACGAGACAATACTTGAAGGAAGTAGTCTCAAGACATGGAGTGCCAGTTTCGATTATTTCTGATCGAGATAGTATATTTACATCTCATTTCTAACAATCGCTTAACAAAGCTTTAGGTACTCAATTGGATATGAGTACGGCTTATCATCCGCAGATGGATGGTCAGAGTGAGAGAACCATCCAAACCTTAGAGGACATGTTACATGCTTGTGTGATTAGTTTCGTGGGAACTGTTTAGGGATAGACACCTACCTTTTAGGTGGAGTTATCCTAACAATAAATGGTTACACACTTAGTATAAAAGATGCACTGTTCAATCATTTACGGTCGTAAGTGTCAATCGCCTATCTGTTGGGCTGAGGTTGGAGATGCTCAGCTTACTGGCCCTAAGATTATTCAAGAAACCACGAAAAAGATCATCCAAATCAAGAAGCGTATTCAAGAGGCTACGTTGATAGACAAAGAGCTAACGCCGCTAGAGACCTAAGCCTTTGGAATATTGAGTTATAGATAAGGTAATGTTTAGGTATCGCCATGGTAAAATGGGATACGTTTTGGCAAACGGGGGAAGCTAAATCCTTGTTATATTGGACCTTTCAAAATCCTTGCTAAAGTGGGAACGGTTGCGTATCGACTTGAACTCCCAAAGTAACTAAGTCGTGTCCATAGTACTTTTCACGTTTCCAATCTAAAGAAGTGTTTCTCCGATGAACCCCTAGCTATTCTGTTAGACGAAATTCAGATTGATGACAAGCTTAATTTCATTGAAGAACCGGTTGAAATTATATATCAAGAAGTTAAACGACTAAAGCAAAGCTGCATCCCAATTGTGAAAGTCAGTTGGAACTCAAGACAAGGTCTTGAGTTTACTTAGGAGCGCGAGGACCAAATGAATAAAAAGTATCCTCACCTTTTTGCTAACCATGTACCCGCGTCTCAAGATACGTCTTAAGCTTTGAGGACAAAGATCTTTTAATGGGGAAAGGATGTCTAATATGTGCTTAATTACACATATTTTATATCTAATAAAACGAGCCTAAATGACCAAAAACAGACAAAAACTGCCAAATATATGTTTGTTTTGCATTTGTGTTGTGCAGGAAACGGATATCACACAAAAGGACGAAAAACAAAGCCAAAAACAACAAAACTGAGCACGGAATGGAAAAGTGTGAAAAGACGAAGCCAAATCGAAGCCAAAAAGTCAACCAAGTCAAGAAGTCAACAGAAAAGTCAAACAGTCAAAGTCAAAGTCAACCCCGACAAAGCAAAGTCAACTCCGAGAAGATAAATCAAAGAAAAATATAACTTGTGGGACTGAAATTGCCAATTCCCAAAGTTATATTATAAAGGATTAAAGACAAGGGCTGTTTTTGCTATTATGTGAAAATACAACTTTAGGGGGCATTTCTGCCAAACCCCTAAAGTAATATTACAAAGGGACTGATTTTGCAATTAAAGATATAAGGTTGAGGGGGCATTTCTGCCAAACCCTCAATCTTATATAACCATCAAGGACGAATTTTGCAATAAGAGTGTAAAGGTTGGAGGACCAAAGTTGGCAACCACCCAAACTCTTACCCTGTTATCCCCAACCTTTTATAAAACCTTTTTTCCCGGCAAAAGCTCAAAGCCCCATTTTCTTACTCACACCTCACGGGTCACACTTCCCCCCTCATACCTTGCACACACACCAATATATACAATGAGTCACCTCCTTAACCCCCCACCCCTAACACCCCTAGCACAGTTCATAGCCATTTGGCAATCCGATAAAGGGGATGAATGGTCCCCCACTAGCTAAGGACAACATGGACACAAAATCAAGGGCTCGGATGGCTTCTAAAGAAACACAAACCAAATTCAATGGCTGAGATGGAGGCTGTGAAGCCTCTCACAAAAGAAGCACAAGAAAAAGAAGTTCTAGTTCTAGTTTTAGTATAAATAGGGACTCTTGTAAGCCCTTTGAGGCATCGAGGGTAAATTTTTAGTGTAATGTTATTTGAATGTCTTAATTTACGTTTTTCATGTCTTTAAAAGTTGTAACTTTCAATTTCCAGCTTTGTACTTCTTTTTCTAAGTTAATGCAAAATCAGTTTTTCAAGTTTAATTACAATCTATCTTTATAAAATCTTTATACCTAATAATCCCTGTGTGCAAGTCTTTTCTATAAGCTTTTCTAAGCTTATAGAGCATGTGTTACTTGTTAGGCTTTTAAAATTTTGGTTAAGAGTTAATGTGCCATTGGGGATCAAGAATTCTAGTTTTGAGCATTTTGAAGATAAGCTGAAAGGGAAGAGCTTATGGGTTGGTGACAAGTTTGTTTCCAACAAACTTGGGCTTGACTACAAGCTTTATGTGCATTTCTGTTCCTGCTTAGCTAAAAAGAAGGGGTATTCACAACTTATACCTCAATTTTAATGCTTAAGTTACTTCTCTGCATAAATATCTGTTCATTGGCCTAAAAATCTTATCCTTATTTATTAAAAATTCTGCCTATGCTTATTCTGTCTTTCTGTTTAAATTTTTTATCCTTTAATATTGAGTTTTGTCATAATTATAGGAGATTGGTTTATTATAGTTTTAAAAAACCCTAAACTGCTTAACTCTTAGTAGAATCTCTCCTTTAAGCTAGCTCTTTCCCCCTAGTGCTTATTTTCCCTTAGGCTTAAGCTTATCTTTCACATTAATATATTGTAGTTCTCAATCTTGTCTCAACATTTCTTAGCTTAAATCATAATTACCTGAGTTTGAAAATGAGCTCAAATTCAGTAGGTAAGGGGTGTTTGGGATAAGAAATTTTTACATATTAATACTGTGTCAGCTTGTTAGTCTCGATCCATTTTCTATAAGCTAAACTAAGTCCTTTGAAACAACTTTCGTCAGGATCATAAGTAAAGTTTTTAGTTGTTTCCTAAAGAATTTTAAGTCCTGTCATTTCATGATCTTAAAATAGCTGGCTTTAACAAAATCTTAAATCTTATTAAGGTACTAACTTTGTGAGCCAGATGAGTTTAATTAGAGTCAATGAACATCTCTTTTTCACCATTAGTCTTTTGTTAACCCTTTTAAACAATTGAACCAAATTTCAGTCATAGTGTATGGGTGGTTCTTAAAAACTTGGATGTGCAGATAAACAGTGGTTGCTTTCTAGCTCAATTCGGTTTAGTTTTTGTTGATACTAGCTTATTGTAGTTTGATGTCATCCTTTTAAAAGTTTCTATTGTGTCAAGATTAGTATAGAGTCTCAAAGCACTGCACCTCACAAGCCCCTATTTCCAAAATCAAGAAAGTGCCCTGTGTGTAAAAACAGTATATTATTTCAGCTCTTTTTTTGCTTATTAGATATAGACATTAGCTGCTAATTGCATTTAATAGAAAGCCCTGATCCCCTCTATAGAGCTCATATAAGCCTTTCCACCTTAGGACCCCCTTATTAAGGCTAAAAATAACCCAAAAGTTGCTTTGGTGGGGTTGTTTTGTCTGATAGTTTGCACCATAAAGTGCTTGTGTAAACTTATTTATCAGTTTCTAACTTGTTTTATTCTTGAATTAAGTTTTTCTTAATTTTGCCTTTAGATTTGTTTGTATGCCAACTGCATTTGCTTATTTCTTTTTTTCGTTAAATGCTTATTTACGTCATCAAAAAGCCTAGCATCTTAATACCTTAATTGGCAAGTTTCTAAATCTTAGTTAGAACTGTTGAGAAGTAAAAGCCAATCTTTTGGCTATTAGGCTTTTATAGTTTTTGCTAAATTTCTCTTCCAATTGTTTCATGATACTGTGTGTTAAGCTTTGTTTGCTTATTTGCATATTTCACTCACTCATTTGTCCAAAACCAATGAAAAATAAGTCAATTCGTACAATTTGCCTATTCAAGCTTCTGTCAACCTTTGACAGCTTATTTTGGGCTTATTTTTATATTTCATAAAAAGTGCTAGTTGAGAAAAATGCTTATTTTCATGTGCTTAATTAGTTTGTAAAAGAAAATTTTGAAAAAAATAAAAATAAAAAGGGAGTAGGGAAGTCAGGGGTGAGCAAGGCTCGAACCCCTGACCTCTACCCACTCAACCTTCTTAGCACACACACTCCAAACCAACTGCCCTTGGGTCTTTCACTTGTTAGATCTTGCACCTTTTAATTATTATATAACACATTTGTCAGTTTTTAGCTTAATCCCCTTTGTAGCTTATTTTAATCTGCTGTATTTTCCGTGAAGAATATTTTAGATTTATATTTTTCCTACACATTTGTTTTAGTGAAAAGTATTTTTTGGGATTTTTAAAAAAACAATTTCGTATTATTTTATAATTTATTTTGTTTAAAAACTTCAAAAAATCATAAAAAATAAAATAAGAAGTCAGAAAAATATAAAACTTTTTTTAAAATTTTTCTTTAGTCATATATTTCTAGGAAAAATATTTGTTTTCACCGCTTGTAGGGTTCATTTTTGCAAAGTTACACTTTATAAAGAACGGATTCTCCCCGTTTTTTTTTGACCCGTTTTTGGCCAAACGAACTCCAATTTTTAGTCTAGTTTTTTTTTAAACCTTCGTTTTTAGTACAAGTAGAATCTATTTTTTAGTTTAAAAATTGTTCTAAGGGTAAAATGTAAAATATAGGTTTTTGACCCTTGTTCTCCCGTTCTGTTTTTTTAGATTTTGAAACATTCTAAGCTTCGTTCTTTTTTAGGTTTATCTATTTGTTTTTTTTGCATTTTTGATTATAGAAATAGAAAAAATATCAATCAAATCAACATTCCATTCGAAACATCGATTATCAATTCGTCCATTCGATTTTCCATTTCAAGCCCTCGTTTGGGAACATAACGACAGCCGGGAATCAAACTTCGGACATATAAATATTTTTAATTTGTGAACTCTTTGACCAAATCCTTGGCTAAAGGTAATTAGTTGAGTTTTTTGCTCATATTATATATAAATATATTATATATATATAATAATATATATATATATATATTATATAGATATAATATATATATATATATAGTTGGGAGGTTCTTTCAAAACCAAATTATTGTACAGAACTGCGAGAACCAATGTCTACCGTTAGATGCTTTAATCAATGGTTAAAATGATGAATGGCATAAACGTAATAAAATAAAAGATCAAGTAATATTTTGTATATAGTTTAGGGGCATTATTGGTATTTGGAATATAGTTTTCTTCGAAACCGTCTCATATTTTCAACAAACTGCTATCATTTTTCATTTTATCTTTATCTCTCTTCATCAACCATAAAACTCAAAACCTAGCCGTCAATTTCTTGGCAACAACCACCATCAGTCCACTTAACCATTCAATGAAAAGAAATGAGAATGCTGATCCATGAATGATTTTTTTATTGTTACTTCATTCTTATGGTTCGAATGATGATCAAAGGTTAGATTTTATGTTTTAATTTTTTATTCGACACTTGTAGTGATTGTTACGTTTTATTTAAACAATGTCTAATTGATTATCTGTTGTAGGTTACGCAAAGCACACCGTGTTTGTTAAGTGACTCAAAAGGCATTCAATGAGGTATATAATTATTTACACTTGTGTTTTCGATTCTACATGATGTTAAATCATTTTTGTGCTAGTGTAAAAGGTTATAATTATTTGTTGCTTTAATGAAACGAATCCAAAATAAAATTTCAAATTATTATATTTATTCCTTTATGATGAAGTTTGATTGTTTGTGTTGTTTCATCACTATTTGCCATAGTTTATATCTTTCATTTTAACAAAAATGAGATAAACTAGGAGAGTAGAAGTTGGATTTTCAAGTATACACATGTGCACCGTACACGAATATAAATGATTGCAAATATGTTGTTTATGTCTCTTGAACAGGTTCTTTTTTACAATATGGGTACCTAAGAATTGTAAGTTTATTATCAATCTTTTTTTGTTTGTCTACTACTTTAATTAATAAGTTGCACGGCACAAACTTTAATATCATGGGTATCTCCACAAAAAAAAGGTTGTTTTCTGCTTATAGACTTTATTAGGTATGACATTTTGATCATCGTTGTAATGTTAATGCTACAACTGGTTAGCAATTAGCTTCATGTTTTATTAGGTTACAAGTTTGTGATCACTGTTATAGAAGGGTTGTTGTAATTGAACAATGTCATTTAAAGTTTTAAAAGGAAAGATGGTGTTGTGTTGTTGTATGCATTGTGTGTCCACTTACAAAAAATATCTACTGCATATTTGCCCAGCTTTGAAGCTGATATATAACAAAAATCAAAATGTGCACTAGTGCACACAGTCGATAGATTCACCTCGTTTTTTTAGGCACGTTCAATGATTTTTATTCACCAATTTCATACCTGGAAGAATAATGTATACTTCATGTGGTTTAACTGAATAAGTTTTTATGTTAATTAATATGCAGTTTATTTCAAGGGATTATTGAAAGGTTGTCATTGTTTGATTATGTTACTTGATTAGAGATGACAAACTGTGGAATGTATCATTCTAGTGAATGAGGACGATGAGCAAAAAGACCACAATGACAATGAGCAAAAAGCCTGCTACATGTATATGTTCTGTCCCATGCACATGTATTTAGCTAATAAAGTAGTTCTGCTACACTCTCACCATAAAAACTTCAACCCGTTATATTAGATGATTTGTTTTATCTGTTATATACTCGAAGAATTTGGGTGCTTTTGTTCATGAAGAAACGGTGGTTTGATGCGTATATACGTAGCGTATCTTTAATTTTATATGAACTTTATTGCACATATGTACATCGAGAGATACAAATGCATTTAAGATATCTTGGATCATTAGGTGCCATTAAATGTTCATAGATCATTTAATCTGTTGGTTTGGTTGATGATGTCGTTTAATTGTATCAGTCTTTGTTTCAAATTTTAATTGTCTTTATATGTTTGACAGCCTCATGGCCATATGCCAAGTGACAAAAATGTTAGAGGAAGGTGATATTAATCAGTAACCACCCCGGGGAAGAAGAATGGTGATCAAGAATGGCGTTATCAACGGTGGTCTGTTTGATAGTTTAACCATTACCATTGGCAGAATGTAAGTATATCATTCCGTTGATAACGCATGAGATATATCCGTAAAAGTAGAGACATGGAACTTCTAAACTGCATTAGATCTAATGCCTTAAACAATTGATATAGTTTTAAGATCAACCTTTTTCTAATTTTGTTATATATAAAGATTTGAGGACCCTCACTTTAGTTATATATAACCGAAACGGCACAATTTTTAGAGTTATTACACAAAAGTTGCTAAATGAACAATCAATCCCTCAAAAGTTTTGGTGTAATGCCGTTGACACCTCCACCTACATTCTAAATAGGATTCTTATTAGACCTTTCCTCGGAAAAACTCCTTATGAGCTTTTCAAAGGTAGAAAGCCCAACTTAGAATACTTCAAAGTTTTTGGTAGTAAATGTTTCATTTTAAATACCAAAGACTACCTTACCAAATTCGACCCTAAATCAACCGAAGGTGTTTTCTTAGGATATTCCCCTAATAGTAAAGCTTATGTAGTTCTAAATAAAGAAACCATGAAAGTCGAAGAATCTCTCAATGTCAAGTTTGATGAAACTCCTCCTCCTAGTTCACCTCCTTTAGTAGATGATGACTTACTAGAAGTCGACATCATAGAAAACCAAAGTAAAGACTTAGAAGTCAAGGAAAATGAACCATTAAATAAACAAATCTCAAACATCAAAGAATCTAAAGATCATCCCTTAGAAACCGTCATAGGAAACCTTAATCAAAGAACTCTAAGATCTCAAGTTCAAAAATAACTTTCAGTACTAGAAAGAAAATGATTTCCATGACACCTTTCGCCTCATGAGCAAGAATAGAAATCATGAATCCTTCTCAGTACTTCCTTTAGTTTTTCTTGGAATATGGTTCATAAATCTTTGATTTGCTTTCTTTAAAATGAGTGTGTTAGGAGCTCAGATGATTCTTGAGTAGTAATCCAATTCATTATTCAAATTATGACTTGGATCACAAATTCGATCATCTTGACAGTTTTGAGTTTGAGCAAGAAATCAGACGTACTATTTGCTTGGAGCTCGAAAAATATCAAGTTGCCTCTCAAGATATTTCTTCTACTCCACATGTTTTACCAGCATAAAACATGAAAATATCTATATCCTTTTCCAAGATGAAAAGAATATGACCTTGACATCCATCTCACACATGCAATGTTGGGGTCATGTTAAATCTACTTGCTCAAATGAACCTATTCCAACTTACGCATCTTTAGAAATCTAAAAACCAAACGCTTAAAACCTTTCTCTTAAATACTTCCTCATTTGTGTCAATTCATTTTCTTACCTCTTACTACATTGTTTAATACAAATAAAAACGTTTTTGTATAACTTGTCTCGTAAACGTATACAAAGAAACACATGGTCAATATGTCATTTCAAACACGTTCATTGTAGCTACATTAAAAGGAGGCTTAGGGTTTTTCTCTCAAAATAAAAAAAAAAAATTTCTGTCTTCGAGTCGAGAAAAACTGCACCTCCAACATATCAAAACTTTACTCAAAAAACTTACTACAAAAACCCTGTCTGCCCGTCGGCCGGCGCCATTCAAATTTCAAGTCGATGCCCTCTTTATAATAGCATCGGCAGAACCGGCAGACATGTTCTGAGATATTAATATACGAATTTTTCAAATTTAAATCCAAGTTTTCCCACCTTGTCACATCACTTAGGCTCTAAGAATAGAAGTTGACCTTTGCCATAATCTAATCATTAGATTTTAACTAAATTAGTAAGCAAAACATTTAAGTCCACCTCAAATCTTCTTCTATAAATAGTGCACCATTTTTGCTCTTCTCCTTACCTTTCTTCACAATGCCTAAAGAGAATAAAACTAATCTAAAATGAAACGCAAGAATTAGTGTTAGGCCATGTTGCTTTGTCAATCCAAGAACCTCTTCTCCTCCCTATCAACCATATTCTCCACCATCAGACTACACTGTTGATCCCACGCCTTGATCGGTTCTTTACCTAGTAAAGAGTATGTTACCTTGGATGAATCCAAAATACAATGGTTGAGACTTTGTATGTATACTGCATATAAGATTAGAAAGTGACAAATGAGCAATCCCTTTCCATGAACAAAGATCCCCATTTGACTTATACAGTATGCTTGATCACATGTATACCATTTGACCAAAACCATGAACCAAGACTTGTTATAACTTGAACTTGATCCTAAAAATTGAACCCTTGGTCCTCGTGGGTGTGTTTCGGCCGAGCAAGGGTGTACACACACCCTTGTGTATGTTGGTCACTTGTTACAACAAACCATGAAACCCTAGACTACCCTTGTCCTATATATACCTTGCTATAACACATATTAGGTCATTTATTCTTTCTATAGCCTCACCAAAAATTTTCCATCTCTCGTCTCCCTCTCTCTAGCTCACGACAACAAACACCCTTAATATGGTTTCTATAACTTTGATTTCTAGCAAGATACAAGTATACCAAGTTCATTTCTAAGGTTTTCTAAGGTGGTTTGAAGTATTGGTTCTTTGATTTAAGGGTTTTTCTCAAGATCTAAAAGTTAGGGTTTCTAATTTTATTAGTGGGGTTTCAAGATCTAGTGATTTTGGATATAGATCTTGTGTTGTTGCTTTTTGATCTTCATTCTTGTAAGCATTTCTTGATATTTCTTTGATACGTTCCTTTTATTTTTATAAGATCTTGTTCATGCTTAAGAATCCATGTGTTTGTGGTACTTTTTATAAAAAGAAATGAATTTATATTTTGTCATCTTTTATAAAAAAAATGGAAGTAATATGTTTATGACATTGCGATCTTGGTGAGATGAGTTGAAAAGTGAGTTGCAACAATAGAAATGAAGGGATTAGGTTAGTTTTAGGTGTGGTTTGATTGTGGAGTAGTTGTGAATGGAGAATAGGCTAGACTAGGCACTACTGTGAAGTTTGACGTGATTTTTAGAAGCGTTTGTGAAAAACATAGTTGCAGATCCGAAATGGTTTTGAGGTTTTGAGTCTTAGGAATGTTTTCAATAGGCGTAAAAGTAGTTTTTGGAGAGCTTATTTCAAATAGATAGTTTTTCATATATTGTGCACTAAAATCGGACTTAAAACGGCCAAGTTATAGACAAATGAAACTTGAAACATGTTTCGGCAAATCCATTTTGACATAATGCTGTTTGGAAGATAAAATGAGGTTTTCAGACACTTTTGGACATTTTTAGACTTTCAAAAACATTGGCGAAACATATAAAAACATTAGATTATTGATTATAAAATTTTGAAATGTCATAAAAATTTATAAATGATGTCGGGATTGATAAATGAGGTAGGATTCCAAAAATAGTAACTTTTATTATGTTTTAGCGAAGTGGACTTAGAAGTTAAGAAATTTAGACTAGTTAGTGCGTTTTGAAAATATGGAAACTTAACAAATATAGGGAACGGTATTAACGTCTTGAAATAAAATCTTTCCTAAAAAGGAAACTTTCTATAAATGGTAACTTTCGGAAAAGGGTCGGGATTCAACGAAGAACGTTATAATTTCACTAAGTCATTTTGATAAATAAAACCAAAACACAAACATACATGGATGTCTTTCTATATTAAACGTTTCGTGCTATATTTAGTATACTTTTCGTTTCCCTAAGACGCGTTATTTATCTAGGTCGCGGCTAGATTTCTATATCATCTTTCATTTACGTGATTTACCGTTCGCTCATCTTGCTAAAGTGAGCTCATAGCCCTACATTTTTACTACTTGCTTTACTTTTTGGGGTGAGAAACATTGCTTGCTTTTAAACATTGGACACAAATACTTTACGTTTTTCGCAAACTTGTTTACGTGTTGCTTAAGTAAATGTTGAAACTTGTATGCTCGAGTTATCATGAACCGTTAGTTACTTATGATCATTTGGATTGGTAAGTGAGCACGAGTGTTGTAAATAGATCTATTGGGACTAATCATCCCCGTTCGTGTAAGTAGCTCTTACATGATCAACAGACGTATACCATGTCGAGTGATACGGTGAAGCGCCATGTTGGCACCCGTCAGGGCAAGTTTATTTAGCATTTTGCATGCTCTCATTACATTTAGCCTCAGTATCATGAGCTTATTGCAACGTAAATGCCTTTTTATGTGATATTGTATCTGTTATAATAGTCACATGCGTTTTGCAAAATTTATGGTCCACTCTTATATCAAATCCAAACCTATGAATTCACCAACTTGATGTTGACATTTTAGCATGTTTTTCTCAGGTGCTTAGCTATGGATGTCTTTGCTTACTTTATGGTGTTGTCATGCTTTGGGCCGATTTTCAAGACTTATTAATATCTATGTTAACATCGTTGTCAAACTTTAAAACCTTTTATTCGCTTCCGCATATTATCTATGAACCTATGTAAAACTTTAACTATTTTATTTAATGCAACGATGTTGGATTTCTAAACGTACCCTTAGAGGTCGTTCTTTGTATCTTGTGTGATGTATATTATGACGTCACTCCCCCGGACACGTGTTTCTGTCCAGGCCCCGTTTGGGGGTGTGACAGTATCCTAATTGACTCAAGTCTAGCAACAGAGGCATAAGTTTCATCATAATTGATGCCCTCTTGTTGATTATAGCCTTTAGCAACTAACCTATCCTTATTTCGAGAAACAATACTGTTCTAGTCTAACTTATTTCTAAACACCCACTTAGTTCCTATGATTGTCATATTCCTAGGTTGTGGAACTAACTCCCAAACGTCGTTAGCAATGAATTGATTTAATTCTTCTTGCATGGCGACTATCCAACTATCATCCGTTAAGGCTTCATTCACATTCTTAGGTTCTATAGTTGATATAAAACAAAAGAAGTTACTTTGGTTTTGTGCTTGTGACCTAAGGGTTCTTTGGTTAAGGTTTCCTATGACATTTTCTAATGGATGGTTCCTAGACTCCTTAATATTGACTATTTCGTCAATCTCTAAAGTTTCATCCTCAATGTCATTTTCTAAGTTTTTCTTTTCGGTAACCTTAATTGCTTCTTCTTTATCTAAGTCATCATCCACCAAGGGTGATGTCTTAGAGGGTGGAAGAGTTTCATCGAATGTCACGTTGAGTGATTCTTCGACTTTCCTAGTATGTATATTAAGGATGATGTAGGCTTTACTATTTTGGGAGTAACCTAGAAAGACACCTTCATATGACTTTGGGTCAAACTTGGTAAGGTAGTCTTTAGTGTTTAAAATGAAGCACTTGCTTCCAAACACTCTAAAGTAATCGAGAGTAGGTTTCCTACCTCTTAAGAGTTCATAAGGTGTTTTTCCTAGAATGGCTCTAATTAGGATTCGGTTGAGAATGTATGTTGAAGTATCTACGGAGTTACACTGATAACGCCCAAATTATACATGTTTTTGGTGGCGTTATTTGTATATATTTTATCATTTCTCATGAACTTTTGAAACTTAATAGCTTGAATTGCTTGCAGGTTCACTTGAAGATATCCCGAGGTCAAACACAACAAAGATCACGTACTTATACGCTAAGGAACACAACATACAAGAAAAGATGAAGAATCAAGCCTAAAAGTGCAAATGTGCGCCACACTTACCAATTGTGCGCTGCACTTATCCTCAAGTCAAAGGAATTAAAAGTCAAATTCAGCATTAACTCTATAAGTACACCGCATAATTTCTTTTGTGCACCGCACTTCCTATTTGACGTTGAAGAATAAATGAAGACATAAATACTACTGCATTAGTACCCTAAGTATGCCGCACAAATACTTTTGTGCGCCGCACTTCTTCAATAAACATTTAATTCCCTTTGCATTTAATCACCAAGTACGCCACACAATTTACTTTGTGCGCCGCACTTCGACCCTCACTCAGCCTATAAATAGTGGACGAATTTCAATCCTTTTCATTCATCATTTCATCCATTCTTCAACTAATACACTTAATAATCCCCCTTATGAAGTCCTAAACACTTTCCAACCATTCTCCAAGCATAAACACCATATCCTTTGAAGAATCAAGATCAAATCACCAAGAATGACGAAGAACTCAACTATTATAATATAATTAAGATTGTTATCGAATCAAGTTATTTCTAACCCTTAGCCATGAGAGGCTAAATTCTCCATACTACTCCGGTGAAGTTTATGATAATGAATAATGTTGGTATGATCCGAACCTCTCTTTTAATCTCAAGCTTAATGTTGCAAAACCCTATTATACTCTTATCTTGTCGTTTTGCATATCAATCTTAGATAGTATCACATAACGTATAGTTCGAAAGACCCGTCTATATCTATTGTGGTTTTAAGAATTTGTCTATGTCTTTGACGTTTGGTTAAAGATTTTAAAGATTTGGTCTATGGCCTTTTGACGTTTGTGTTAATAAATTCCCACTTTCATAAACTGAAAAATAAACTTCAGCTTGAAATATTAAGCAACTGGATATAGAGTGTCACATTTTAGTCTCGTTAACTAATATAAGTCTTGAGTTTGTATAGTTAATTTGGGAAAACGTTTTCCTTACGAGAAATCCTTTTTATAAAGTTAAAGAATTCCCATTTTCGAGGTCTTAATCATTTCCAACACTTATGAATTATTTTTAACTATCCGAGTAGTCATCTTTATTATCACTGGTAAAACAAAAGTTATTTTCAAAAACTGTTAAAGTCTATTTTCTTTTTGATTATTTGAACACTACTCAAATCCTTGTGGACGACCTGGTCTTACCTAAAAAGATATAATTACATACGTTGGGTTATACTATTACCCATGATTGTTTCCCTATAATCGAAAATTGGTGATTTTAAGTCATTATAAATTTAAAGCTTTTTGAAACACATCAAAGGTATTTGGCGCCGTTGTCGGAGGGATTTTTTAAACTATATTTTGTATTTTTTTAAGGGTTAAATAAGGCAGTACCAACTCTCGAAAATATACTTTAACTCCCCACTTTTCAAAAAAATCCTCAGTAGTAGTTCTGGTAAACTTACCCAAAACAATTTATCTCCTTTAATAACAACACGTGCTTCCAATTCTGAACTTGTTGAACCATTACCCGAACCTGAACGTACTCTGAATCGAAGACTCATCGACGAAACAGAAATTCCATACGTCAAAGCAAACAATCCACCATCAAACACCTGCGAGAATGACGAATTTCTCCATTCTCAACATCAATTACGGTCTGTCACTACTTCTTGATTTCTCAAAACTTATGATTCCAATGGATGATGAACCCATGTGGGCTGCTGACCGTGTTGTCACTCCGACTCCCTGTTCCGCGATCACTATTCCTAAAATCGCAAACGAATTTGTCATTAAAGGTAACCACTTGACCCTTGTCAAAAAAAACCAATTTGATGGTAGAACCAAAACCAACCCTCATAAACACATTCATGAATTCCTCGGAATCTGCGATATGTTTAAATACAGAGATACCGAGAATGAAGTTGTCCGCCTAATGATGTTTCCCCTATCACTCACTAGAGAAGCAAAAACATGGCTGGACGAACTCAACGAAGGAACTATCGAAACGTGGGATGAACTTCGAACCGCTTTCATTAGCCGATTCTTTCCCCCAGCTCTTTTCGACCGACTCCTCGGAGAAATCCGTGCTTTCTCTCAACATGAAAATGAATCTCTAACCGATGCTTGGCTTCGTATGAAGGAAATGCTCAGAAATTGCCATGGTCATAATCTGTCCAAAGGCAATATTATCAAAATCTTTTATCATGGTCTCAACGAAATAACCCAAGAAGTTCTAAATGCCGCAGCTGGTGGTATTTTCCTCTATAAAACACCAAATCAAGCTTATCAGCTTCTCGAAGATAAAGTCTTACTCAAGCTCGACTGGGCTAAAAATCAAAAAACCAAATCATCTCTTAAGAAAACCGTTGCTTTCGCCGATGAAGGTAACAGTAATTCCGACACTGACAAAATTATGGCCCGAATGGATGCCATGACCATAAAAATGGATGCTCAGTACAAAGAACTCCAATCTCGTGCTAAACAACCAATACCCGATCTTGACAATGATGACATACCTATGTCCCGTGAAGAAGAAGCTAAATTCATGCAAACCTTTCGTAAGACTCGTTTTTACAATGATTACCACGACTGAGACTCGAATCGCGATAATTGGCGTTTAAGCGAACGGAATGATTACAACCGAGATAACTACCAATCCAACACCGATGATAAATCCTATGATCTTCAAAGACAATTCAACGATTTCATGAAATCTCAGCAATCAACCAACGCTTTTGTCAAAGAAACATTCATGGACCTCAAAACTCAACTCAAAACAGTAGCCAAAAATCATCAAGCTTCAATTCAAAACCTCGAAACTAAGTTCGACAGAATCGCTAACAAGCAATCTGGTCGACTTTCTATATCTCTTCCAAGAAAAACTCAACCAAACCCACGAGGTAGCAACTCTAAAGCTTACCAACCACCACAATCTCATAATGAGCATGTAAATGTCGTACTCACAAGAAGTGGTAAATCCTATGATCCACCAGATAACCTGAATGATCAGCAAAACAATTCTGAAAACCCTATCAACTTCGATAGCGATAATGAAGACAATGAACCTACACCACAACCAAAAACTCAACTTTCGAAACCAGTCAAAGAAACATTGTTACCAAAACCATACAAACCAAAGATTCCATATCCTCAACGCCTTAGAAAAGAAAAAATGGAGGCCCAATACGGAAAACCTCGACATGATCCGAGCCGTCCGAATCAACGTACCTCTTGTCGACGTCTTAGCCGGAATGCCTAACTATGGCAAATTTCTCAAAGAACTCATAAGCAACAAGCATAAAATCGAACAAATTTCTGCCAATTCAATTCTTTCTTGACATATAAGCCTGTTGTGAAGATTTTCCCTAACTGTATTACCGTCTGACAAAGTAAACTCGACCGACTCCATTCTCTAATTGCTCTTTATAAAGTATATCTGATGTCGATATGCTTTGATCGGGAATGTTTAACATTTTTGCAGCATAAGGCATACGCTTGTTATCAACAGTACATTGGAATTTTATTGAATCCACGGCATAGTCTAAGTTTGATCTCGATTCCAAAGGACTTGAGCACAACAAGAAGCATACACCACTCACAGTGGCTATATATTTCAGCTTCCGTAATGGATATTGCCAGCGCTTTAGCTTTTGATGACCTAAGACTAACAAGGTCGTCTCTCACAATTGCATACTCCAGATGTACTAAACTGAACACGTCCACTCGCTATCAGAATCTCTCTCTCTCTCAGCGTGATTAGCATCTGCAAAAGCTGTTAGAGCAATAGCAGAATCCTTCGAATACCATAGTCCTCGATTGATGGTTCCTCTTAGATATCGAAAGATTCTTTTTACAACGTGTAGGTGCTTTTCTGTGGGACGAGCCTGATACCGAGCACACATATAGACATCATATACCAGGTCTAGTCTACTGGATGTTTGATACATTAGGGTGCCAACCATGCCATGATAATGTGTAGGATCAACGGCTTTCCCTTGTGTATCCTCATCCAGTTTGGATTTCTCCACCATTGGAGTATCCACTGGGTCACAAGATTCCATTCTGTATTTCTTAAGTGATTCTAGAGCATATTTTGATTGGTTTAAAAAGATGCCTCTGGGACTCTGTGAAATCTGTAGTCCTAGAAAAAATGATATTTTGCCCATCATTGACATCTTGAATTTGGAACACATTATCTCAGAAAATTTATCACATAGTTTAGTAGTAGTAGAAGAAAAAATAATATCATCAACAACATAGATTTGTACCAGGAGGATATCTTTGCCTTTTATGCTAATAAACAATGTGGACACCGTGCCTTTTAAAAATCCTTGGGATAGCAAAAACGATGACAATAGATCAATACTAGACAACCACGCCGTGGAGCCTGTTTCAACCCATATAGAGCTTTCATCAGTCTGTACATGTGATTAGGATTGTCTGGATCCACAAATCTGTTCGGTTGGCTAATGTAGACTTCTTCACGTAAAATACCATTCAAAAATGCCATCTTTACATCCATCTGGTAGACGATCATATTTATATGAACAGCAAACGCGAGAAATATCCGAACAGCTTCTATCCCTAACCACAGGGAGCAAAGGATACTTCGAAATCAATTCATTCGTCTTGCACAGTCTCCATCCACGAGCTACCAATCTTGCCTTGTTTTTCAAGATCCCACAATACAATACCAATTTGACCTTAAAATCCATATTAAAGTAAATAACCATACACTTTATCTATCTGGACGAGGAAAGAGTTCCTAGCCTTCAAGACGTTCGAATTCATGTAGCTCTTCTTGCATTGCCTCAATCCAGCATGACTGTGTTAGTGCATCTTTGTATGTCTTAGGTTCAATTGAAGTTAAGAAGGCATCATAGTAGCAGAACAGGGCTTGTTCGCGTAGTTGGAGTCTTATGGAAACGGGTCTGGAAGGGTCACCAATTATGTTTTGTAACGGATTATCTTTTGTCCATTTACTGAGGTGTTTTGAGATTGGAGCGTCTGAGTGCACAGTAGTAGGAATAACATCCGATGCTGAGGATTTTTCAAAAATAGTTTCTAGAATTGGAATGCGAAAATAAGGATTGTTACTCATATGTGCGACCTCAAGATCATGTGACTCTTCTTTCATACGGATTTGACTTGTTTTGGATTGCGATTGTGGAGATGGTTTGTGAGGTACTTAGTGAGGGGTGCATCTTGATCACGCATTGTTGAGGAAGGTGAACTGGTGACTCAATAGGACTGGAGCTCTTCTACAGGAAACTGGAGAGGCAAATGCTAGCTGGAGGAGAGAAGAACTCATCAAACACTGGTTGAAACACAAGATCCCATTCATGCCTCGATGGTGGTACAAATGGTGCTAAAGGAGGAGGGTTTGGAACGAGTCCTGAACTGGGTGTTGCAGGAGTTATACATTGTAGTCTGGGTCCTGAACCGAGTTGTTCAGAAGCCATTGCCGCCAGCTCATCAAAATCGACATTGATGGTTTCAATGATTTTGGGTACGTCGGTTGTAAATACGGTAAGCTTTCTTCTTGGGTGCATATCCAATGAAAATACCTATATCAGCTTTAGCTTGAAGTTTGTCCAAATTCTTACTATCATTGTTTGGGTAGCAAAGTGCACCAAAAACGTAAAGGTAGTATAAATCGGGTTTTCTATCATGTAAGAGCTCATAAGGTGTTTTCTATGGCATCATCATATAATGGATCGGTTTTTGATGTAACATGCTGTAGCAATTACCTCGGCCCATAGAAATAAAAGAGCTTGTGTAAAGATTAACATTGTACGAGCGGCTTCAACAAGCGTACGATTTCGCCTTACAACAACACCATTTTGTTGTGGAGTTCGCCCAATCGATGTTTCGCGAGAGATGCCAACCTATTCATAGTAGTCTCGCAGAGTTTGATTTACAAACTCAGTTCCATTATCTGTACGAATGTTCCTTACAGTTGCATTCAATCCAACTTGTATCATTTTTAGAAACTTGATTATAAAATCAGGAGCTCCATCCTTTGATGCTAGAAACTTCACCCATGTGAATCGAGAGTAATCATCCACA
>BQNB010087291.1:9460-27960 GCA_026074375.1 Tanacetum coccineum
TTGGGGAAACAGAAGAAGGTAAGCTTCGTAAAGTCTGGGAATACAAGAAAACTACAAAGGCTCGAGCTAGTTCATACAGATGTCTATGGCCCTACATCTGTTGCAACAATAGGCGGATCCCGCTACTATGTTACCTTTATCGATGACAACAGCAAGAAGGTATGGGTTTATTTTCTTAAAAATAAATCTGAGGTATTCAACATTTTTAAGAAGTGGAAGGTTACAATGGAGAATGAAACAAATCTTCGGGTGAAGTTTTTGAAATCCGATATGGTGGAGAGTATAGTAGCTGAGAGTTCATTAAGTATTGTGCCGAGAACGGGATTAGGATGCTAAAAACAGTCCCTGAAACACCTTAACAGAACGGTGTTGCTGAAAGAATGAACCAAACATCGAATGAGAGAGCAAAGAGTATGACGCTTCATGCAAGGCTCCCAAAGATGTTTTTGAGAAGATTCAGTTACTACGGCAGCTTACTTAATTAATTGTGGACCCTCCATACCTTTGGGGTTTTGAATTCCAGAAGAGGAATAGCAAGGGAAGGAAGTTAGTCTCGCACAGTTTAGGGTATTTGGGTGTGACTCCTACATTAAGGTGAAAGATGTTGCAAGAGATAAGCTAGATGCAAAGTCTATGAAGTGTACATTCATATGCTATGTCTCAGATGAGATGGGATATCGCTTTTGGGATTCGAAGGGTCACAAGGTCATCTAAAGCAGAGATGTCACATTTAATGAGGACTCTCTATGTGGAGCCAAGGCTGCAACTAATTCTAGTAACTTAACGAAGCCAAATCAGAAGGATCAAATGGTTTTGGAAGATTCTCCCGAGAACCTTGCAAATAAAAGCATAGTTACAGAGCATGAGTTGAGTTCAGAAATCACTTAGAGCCTAGGTGGAAGCTTAGATACGAGTGAGGGGTTCGAAAACAGTGAGAGCTTCGAGGATAGTGAAAGATCAGATGAAGAAGACTCTAAAGACAAAGCATCCTCCGAGGAGGGAGGCTCTAAGACTCCACATGTATAAAGATCCACCAGAGAGTCTAGGGCTCTAGTAAGGTACTCTCTATCAGCAAACTATTTGTTACATGTATCATTTCATCACCATGAACACAAAAATAAGAAAAAGATTTTAGAGAGAGAAAGAACTAGAGAGAGAGAGACAAAGAGAGAAAATAAGATGGTTACTTGCACTTAGAAAAGAAAAATGAGAAGCAACACCCTCTCCATACTTGGAGAGGGATTTAAATAGTACATAGAGTGGACAAGCCTCTTATGGCTTTTTCTTTGGGGTCCGAATCTATTACAAATGGGTTAAGCCCGACAACTAGGCCTTAATTAGCTTAAATAAATTCCCGTTACTATGTCTGTACTTATACAAGGCTCAGAGAATATTCGAATGACCTTTCACTTTAATAAAAAACATGGCTTAACATCTCTACCTAAGGGGTGGTCATTCAATTGTGGATCCTTCTTGTGATGTCTTGAGTCTTGGAGCCTTATATTCTTGGGAATTCCTTTTGAAGTTCCACTTGCATGCTTGTGATCTTGGATCTTGATCTTTAACTTTATATTCTTTGACAAAATACTAATATCGTGGTCTTTGGCCTTGATTTATCTTGACTACTAACATCTCTGAATCTTTATCCTTGAACCTTTATGCAGCCTTGTGATTTGTGTCTCCTCCTCATGCTCAAGGTACCTTAAAGTTGCTGAACAATCTCCCTCAACATTATTCTTTAACCATGATTTACTTGTACCACATCTACAGGTCAGGGAGTTTAAGAACTGTGATCCATTGAAAGATGTATCTTTGTTATTGTCTTTGTAATCTTGTCTCAAAAAATGTTATTTTGAGAAGTGCTAGTACATCTCAAAGATTTGCGCGGAAGACTTTCATTAGGTTTGAGCTTTCATCATGGTATTAATCTTTATCGATTTGAGCATGAGGTCTTGGAATCTTGAGTGTCGTGGACTAGAGGTAGGCGCTACCGATCTCGGGGGGGGAGAGAAACAGGATCGATAGCAGGTTATTCGGTTAGAGATAAACATTAGTGGGATGAAGGTTAATGTCTTTGTAACTTCATGTAATATAGTTGCAATAACCCGGTTCACCGTTAATCAGTATAGATACAGCCTATGATGATCAGGTAGAATTCAAAAGAAATCTCCTTGGACAGGGTTTCACGCGCTGTCGCTAAACGTTCTTGTTTACTGGAACGTTCTCAAGATGACAACACGGTTATGAGTTGAATCAGATAGTTATTATCTTTCTGATTGAGTCGGTCATCATTACTGGACAAAAATTATATCTAGTGGAGACAAGCTTGATCATTTAGAATCTCGGAAGTCACCTACCAAGAGCTTGTTTGATGTTGGCTTAAGAAGGATTTCCATCATCCACTATGAATACTAATGAGTGTTCCTTGTGGATGTTTTTGGCAATTATCAAAGGATATTGCGTAGGGAATTTTTGATACCAAATGTTTGTATAATGATGTACGACATTTTGTAAATTGGAATTTGTGTCCTAGGAGATTTTTTGATGGATCTCGTTGGAACTTGACTCTATAAGTGCACATTTGTTATTTGGTAATCGGAGGCTGGAGCGGACTGCCACCTTTTCAATATCAACGATCTCAGAATGAGAAAGCCGATAGAAACGTGTTGATCTCCGTGAGAAATGAAACATAAATATTTTGAGAGATTCTGAGTGGCTAGGGAGGGTTGTGCATTGCATCACTGGGTCCATGATGTCAGTCTTCAATATCAGAATCATCTTTGTGATTACCGATAGATTATGTATTGACCCAGTTTCTGCCTAGGGTTGTATGGAGGGCTTCTTTCTTTTCACCCTTTATCCTTACAATTCTTTTTCATTCTTCAACCCCTTCAGTGCTTACCGAGACTTCATGACTAGTACCTTGTTAGGTTTGTTCCAGTACTAGCTCCATCTCAGTCGGCACTATTCCCTTATTCTCACTTTACTCCTTTTTTCAATCATACCTAGGACTTCTACTCTATCTAATGGAGTGTTCCTGGGTAGATCCCTCTGGTTCTGGCTGGATCATGGAACGAATATACCTAACCTTAACCGCCTTATGACTCCTTGAGAAACAACAGTTGGTCGGTCTTTGTGTATTGCCATGAAGATCCATAAAACCATTTGATAAAAAATCAATCAACGTGTTTGAGAAATCATTTAAGACACATTGAGTGTTTCCAGAGTTACCAAAAAGCTCCCCCTACACATATGCACCATATTATGAAAGAGTTTTGCACATGCGAGGTTTGGGAATGCACTTATAGATTGAAGATCGTATCCGTTATTAATCCGTATTGATCACATTTTAATCACTATTCTCCCCCTCAAAAATTGCATATGTGTTTACAATTTTTGACAATTAGTGAATTAAAAACAAGTTAATGTCCAGAATTCACATGAGCCTAACTAAGTCTTAGGAGAACAGGAGTGCATGCAGAATGAATCATATTATTATACTCCCCCTCAATTATAGAATAGAGTGAAAACTTAGAGTGGGAGTTTGTTGAGCATACAATTTTGAAAGAATTTGAAATTTTCTTTTTGAAAATATCTTGAAAAATTGTGCTCAACAGGAAAATGATGTTAGATGTATCTTATTAATTATCATTTCCTTAGTGCTTCTCTTGAGCATTCAAAACTTTGAATGTTTATATGACATTGCTCAAGACCGAGAAGATATGAACTTCCCGTTGTGTAGGATAAATGGACATAAATGAACATTTTCCTTTCTTTGGAGACCGAGTCCTAAGCTGACATTTACTTAGAAGTCGTAGAGAAAAAAGTTTGAAAATACATGTTTTGAAAGCATTTGAAACTCTCGCTCGAACTTCATTTACACACATGTGTCAATATTAATTAACATTTCTAGGTGCGTAAATGTTTGTCGAGAGACATGCCTGAGAAGATTATTTTTAGTATTTTTGAAATTTTTTGATTTTGTATTTTGCTTTTATAGTTTTATATTTTTATATTTTGTTTTTTTAATAAAATATTTATAAATCAAAATAAAAAGAAAGATAAAAAATATTTACAAGTCGAAGATTCCATCAACAATGATAGTTGTTGCTAGAGTTGAAGTAGATGAAGTTGAATCTTGTTGTTATTGACGTTTATCGGATGCATCAACAGTAGTAACAACGGAAGACTTTAAAAGAACTTGATTTTCTCCATTTGAATAATTCGTCGAACAAATTACCGAATAGACTTTCCAACTCTTATCATTGACGACATGACTATCATATCTACTGAAGTGACATGAGGAGAGAGTGTTGAACACATAACTTTGAAAGATTTTAAAAATCCTTTTGAAAAATTCTTGAAAAATTATGTTTAACTGTTTTGAAAACAAGAAGATTTCTCTTCTTTTTAAGGTAAAGTGCACTGAAGTGTACACTCCCCTTTTATTTGAAGCTCGGGTTATGCACTGAAGTGTACATAAGACATTGCTGAAAGCTCATCAAATGTCACATTCATTGTCTCCATGATGTTCTTTGTCCTTTGGTTTATACTCGGAAAGCAATGGGATTAGCAGAGTATCAAGCCAATTTTGACAACGTGTCATAGAGAAAGTTGAACTTGGAAACCATTTGTTGATAGGTTCCTGAGGGTTAGAAGTACAAGCATTATCTCCTTTAAAGCAGTCAGATTGACACACAGGTTCACCAGTTGCAATTGTTTTTCCGTTAAGGTCAAAAATTCTTCTAGTTGGTGACCACCTAAGGCAAGATCTAGGTGTACTAGGCTTAGGTGAAGCAAGTCTTTCTTTGGACCTTACCTTTTTAGGTTTCCTGACTTTTGGCTTATGTTTCTTTTGATTTTCAACATTTGAAACATTAGCACTTTGGTTTTTCTTTGTATATTTCATGCCATTCACATACTGAAGCACACATTCATCATGATTAGTGGTAATTAGACATTGCTTACATGTAGCACAAATAACCTCATATTTTTCATTTCTAATAGCAAGCTTAATGTTATTATATTCAGATGATGTATGGTCTGGATAGTTAGAAGACTGTAAACTCCTATGGGTTTCTTCTATTTTCTCTAACTTATTCGAGAGGCAACTACTCTTAGACTTAAAAGGGACCTTATCACTCTTAAGATTGTTCCTAGACCGCGGTCTTCTGGTCCTAGTAGTGCTTTTAACGTCTTTAGGAGAGAAACCATTTGTTTTAGAATTTACATCGTTCTTAATGATGACATAAGGTTGTAAAACAGTGATCGGTTTTGTTCTAACGCTTTCTTTTACATGTTTGTTAGGCACCAAGTTGTCTACCCTAGAAGCTTTAAAAGGATTAATCCTAAAGATTCCTGGGGAAATCACATTATCATTTTTCATAACTTTTGATTATGTGGGGGTGGGTACCGAATTTGAAGTGACTGGTTTTGACAAAGCATGTGACTCATCAATCTTGGGAATAGCCTTAGATTTAGGAAGAGGAGTTACATCATACAGTTTTGGTCTAGAGGAAGAAGGTGGTTTTCCCAAGATTGATTGCTTTGCAAACTTAGTATTCGTACTCGTTCCATGAGTGGTGTCCTTTTGTTCAGAAACCTTATCAAATAACTAGGCTCTTAGCTTAGCATTTTCATAGATCGTGTCGTGTAATTTGTTTTGCAAAGAGTCAATTATTGTTTTGGTTTGAGTTCGTGTCACAGAGATAGAGTCAAACAGGTTCTTGTATGTGGTCTTAAGGTGAGCATTTTCTTTAGCATAATTCAAAACCTGAAACTCTAATTCCACGTTCTCATTCTCTAGTTTCTGAGACAAAGGATCAAGGGTATTTGATACATATGGAGTATCCTTACTTTTACCCTTTTGATCTCCCAACTGAGCTTGCAACCGTTCGATCTTTTGTTGCATGTCATTATAAGCTTTATCGTACGAAATTTTGTCATATTTGCATTCTTCACATTTTTTGTACCAATCATTCCAAAGTTTAGCATATTCATTCTCCTTTTTAATGATACAATTTTCAAATCGTTCTTTCATATGGTCAAGCTCAGTTTGGAGATTTGATGTATCTATAACAGAATTACTTTGCATAATTGATATAATATCCTGACTGACAACTGCTGTCAAGAGACGCTCAATTTCCAATTCCAATGCTTTGTGCTTAGAAAGAGATTCATCAGCTTCTTTTGTAAGAGATTTGAAGTCTAGAAAAAATTTGGTTACTTCTTTCAAAAATTTTATTTCAAAATTTTGAACTCTAGCATCAACTTGGTTAACGATAGGTAAAATTTCATCTTTTACAATTTTGTGAATCTCTTGATGGGCACTTGATGACCAATTGTGTATATCTAAAGTTATTTTTTGTTTGACAACATATTGAAGAGTCACAATAGTGCTTTTTACCTCATTTAGAAATTTTTGTACAATACTTGGTGTAGTATCATCCGAAAACTCTTCATTTGGTATTGAAATTGATTGAGAAACATTGGCCGTTTTGGAAGTATTTGGAAAATATAACTCTTCACGTGACTTGGCCGTTTGAGAAACAAAAACCCCCAAAATATGATTAATCTTTGTATAATTTGCCAGTTTTATTCCTTTGTTCAATTGTTTCATTTTTAAACGGCTCTATTGAGCAAGTTGTAGTGTCTCCTCCAAATCATACACAACAGGAGGATCATGGTTTTTTAATAGAACTTTGCCATTATACAAACTCTGTTTTTCTGCTAAGATTGCTTGAGATAAAAAGGATTTTGATAACCCAAAGCCATTTTTTGTTCGGTGTGGTAAAACGAGTCTGGCTTAGGTGAAAGCATGTGCATCGTTTGAATCGATTGCCCCGTTTTAACCAAAATATTATCTAATTCATTAATCTTATTCTCAAGTTGAATTTTGTTTTATCAAGAATGCTCGTCTTCGGTATTTTTTGAAATCAGACTTCAACTTTGCTTTTCTCTTGAAGAGAAGAAACAGTTGATTTTCCTTCGAAGTAGCGTTATTTAATTTTGAGATTTGTTCATTCTAAAGTCGTTATTTGTTTATGGAACATAAGTGAAGTGCATTTATCATTTTTAGTAAGTCCATTTGCTCTTCGATAATAGACTGTGATAACACCTTCAAGTTTTGTTTTTTTTTTATCATATTTTTTTGATTAATTCAAAACCACGTCTGTCTTGATTTTTATTATCTAGCACAGCTTAGTGGTCAAAAATCAGCATTAGTTTCTCTTAACTTTTGATTGACCGTGATAAAATTTGACTACACATAACTAACCCCCTAAAAATCAACATCTTGGACTTTCTCAACTTTAATTGCCAAATTATTTTTATAATGAGTAAAATAACACGAGTTTCCTCACAGTGGTAGATGTTGAATCTACTTGTTCCCCCCCCACTTTGTTCCACACTAGAAACCTTAGAAATAACATTACTATCATTCTGTTGTACTTGGTGTGGTTCAGGAATAGGCTTGAGTAGCTCATTATACTACTCCTCTTGAGTGAACATATTGAATATATCATTATTATAGCAATTGTCATAATGGTGTACCTCAGCTGAACCGTCTGAATCATAGACATGAGCTTTGTCAGTCTGAGTACTCGATGTCGATGCTTGCTGCATATTAGCCATCAAAATGCAGTTTGCATTGACTTCCTTAATCTCATCAAGATCCGCTGCAGCTGCCATCAAATCAAGTTCTTTAGCTTAGAGTTGGATTCTTGCTTCTTCCTTTTGAGCAATCAGCAACTGACTCTGAAAATAAGACACATCCCTTCTCCTTGGTCTGACTATGCAGCTCCTAGCAAGATGACCCAATCCTCTGCAGTTGTAACACCTTATCTGATTACCATTATTCCCATTTGCATTACCCTCAGCCCGTGCTGCTACAACATTACCATTCCCATTCGGATTCCGATTAGCAATCCTCAAAACAACAATAAGCCCATTCTGATTTCTAACATTCTGAATGCCTGGATTCTGAACTGCATTCTGAACAACCTGATTCCTGACATTCTGTACTGCATTATACCCATTCTGATTCCCAACATTCTGCCTAGCATACTGTCTAAACTGATTCCTACCATCACCTTCAACCATCTGCATATGTCTGTCTTGACCCATATTCATACCCTATTGAGCAATCTGCCTATTTCGAGGGTTTGATGAAATTCTTTGGTTGTTGTTGGTTGGTGTCGAGTAGTTTAGTTTGAATGCCTTAGCCATTAGAAAAAGTGTCATATTCATTGCAGTTGTGGGATCTATAATGTCTTCGGGATTTGGCATTGGTTGTTGCATGTAGTTCTGGTTGAATGTTGGTTGTAGGTTGTAGTTGTTGTTGTCGGGAAGTGGTTGTTGCATGTAGGTAGTTGGTGATGGTTGATCTGGGTGAAACACTGGATAGTTGTAAGGATTGTTGGAATTTTCCATGAGTGCCAAAGGATCATGTGTTTTTGCAAGTCGTTCAGCTCTTAGATCATTTACCTCCTTTTGATTGTAGTTAAACTAAATTTAATGATGTGGAGAGTTTATGGAGTTGCTGGATCAACTAAGACCAGTACGGGGTTATTTTATTTTAAATGTAACACCCCAAAAATGTGTCGTAGCGGAAATGTGTCCGGGGGAGTTACTTCTTAATACACAACACTAGATACAAGAGAACGACCTCTAAATGTTTGACTCTGTATTGAAAAGTATTCTGGTTGATTTCCTTGAAATTGATATAATGTTTGTCCCATAATTGCATCACAATGAAAAGCTTGAAATTAACACAATGAGATTTGATCACTTGTATGTATGTAGAAATCCATTAATGAAATCTTGTTAAGTCTTATACTCCAATGCACATCAAATAATCCAAGCATTTTTTTTTTTTTTTTTTTTTCTTTAAAAAATTCACCCTGAGAAAAACATGCTTAAAAGTGTCAACATTAAAGTTGGTGAGTTCATAGGTTTTGTAAGTATAAATGTTGAACCAAATATCAAAAAAAAAAAAGTTACGTAAATAGGTATGACCGTTTAAATCCTTAAATGTTCTTCCAAAATGTATGTATGATTTTTAGAAATAAAAAATTGTAAAGCATGCATGACCATTTAAATCCCCAAATAGGGTGGGCCACCATATCGTATGTATGTTGAAACACCTTTGTTCAAAGTATGTGTTGCCCATTTATTCAAGTCCAACGCGCAAGTATTCTGTATATGTGATGGTGGCCTGTTACCCTACTCAATTGTAATCGACATGTTATAACGTTCGTTTGGCCTCCAAGTGATAGCTAATCACCCGAACGGGGATTGTCAATCCCGAATAGATCTATTTTATAACATTCGCGTGGACAACATGCTATAACGTTCGTTGCCCAGCTGATGCTAATACTTGAACGGGGGATTCACACCGAATAGATCTATTTCATAACATTCGCATCTCACCCTCCAAAGTGATTTACAGATCTGAAGCTGTTGACGTAAGACCATATATTCCCCCCCCATCCACAGGTATCCCCCTCCAAGAACACCAGGACATTTATTGAAAGAATAATCTACTTCCCGTTACCGGTGTCCCCTCCAAGAACACCCCGGGCAGTAAACGTAAAAATATGTACTCTATGTTAACGGTGTCCTCCTCCCAAAGAACACGCAGGGCAGTTAGTGTAAAAATATGTAATCCGGTTACGGTGGACCTTCCAAGAACACCCGGGAAGTAACTTGTGGCATCAGTTCAAATCCGCTTAAGCTTAATCCGTAATCATTTCAAAAGTAAAGAAAAATATGTTTTTGGACATAAAAGAAGTCAAATAACGTATCCAATAAACGAAATATGTAATTGAGTATGCAACCAATTTGTAATCAACCATGGAACGCATTTGCAAATACAAGCATGTTCCTCACCAAATAATATATGTAAAAAAGTAAAAACTATGGGGCTATAAATCACTTAAGATGTAGTACGTATTGAACACCATGGGCATCTAATATGCACAAAAAACACAAACGGAAGACGAAACTGCTCGCATCAAGAGTTGAAATAATCTTAACGGTCTAAGTTCCCACATAGACCTAGGTAATGTATTTAGTTTTCCCAATGAATGGTTACATCAACGCCACACGTTGATAAAGATTTAGATTTAACGTTGTAATGGTTTGGTGGTTGGTTAAATAAATAAATTGAAAAGTGGAACGAAAATATGTATATATTCTGCATATAATTACTAATATGAAAATTAACCCTCCTATGTATCTTACCAGTGAATTATGTAATAAAAGACAAACAATCCAAATATTAAGATGAAGTATGTATGCTTTGCAATTATTATTATAAGTGTGAGTAATAATAACTAATTAACACTAAATATTTGACACAATTTAATTAATAAAAAGTCTTTGTATAAAAGTAGACACATGTCTCAAAGTTATGAATTAAACAACCGATGTTTGTAAAGCTTTTACAAAAGTTATGATTTTACCTTATAGTCAGGAATTTATAAAATAATATTTTATAAATTAATCTTTCGTCTTATCGACGGATCGTGGCTAAAATCGTTACCTCATTTGTAAAAATATAATTCTCGTTCGTTTGTCGGGTTATTGCATAATAACGAATTAAAAATCTTAAAATTATATAACTTTGTCTTTATCGTTTTTAAGATATAGAAGTTTAGTAAAACATTACTTAATATAGAAATTAATTAAATTTCGTCATGACTTTCCGTTTATTACCATCAATTTTTCATATTATAAAAATCTAATGTTTTTCCACATTTCAACAAAACGTGTTGGAAATATCAATTGTGTTTTTCAGTATATATAAATATATTTTTATATATACATATCTAAACTAAACAAAATAATTATTATTACATTTATTTAACCATTAACCACCATTTAGTCCGGTTCTTATAATATAAACTTTTTATGTTATATTTATTAGCCGATTTGTATAATCCCAAACACACCCTTATTAGTAAACTGTTAAACCAAACACTCCCTTATTCGATTTCTGCTGTCCCAAACGCACCCTTACAGCTTTGCTGTTAAACCAAACACAGCCTTATTGGTTTCCTGCTCAACCAAACACCCCTTTTGGGTGTTTCCTGCCAACCCAAACACCTCTTTATCGGTTTCTCTTAACCCAAACGCACCCGCTGTGGTGATTACCACAACCAAACGCTGCCATTTATAAAACCAACCGCACCCTACGGCTGGTGCAAACCACAACACCAACGCACCGTTGCGGTGCGAAACCAAACGGAACCGCTGCGGTGCAAATCGAACGCACCCTTAGTGGTGGTCGGTTAGACCACCGAAGCAAACACCCCTTTTGGGGGCTGACAGAAAAACCGACGCCCTTGTGGCTGTTTATATCAAATAACCTAAGCACCCTGGTGCGAAATACAAAAACCCGACGCAACCCATGGGTGTCTGCCACCCAAACGCACCACCCTTGGTGCCGGATAACAAACTGAACGCTCCCCTTGGTGGTGGTGTTTTACCACCGAAACAAAACACCTTTGTGGTGTTTTCATCAAGTCAAACGCACCTTTTTGGTGCGGCACAAATAACCACACACACCCTATGGTGGTGGTTTCGGTGTGATGGTGGTGTAGGGACGAAGGTGGAGCGGCGGTTGAGTGGTGGTGTAGCGTTGGAGGCGAGTGGCATGGGATTGGATAGATCGGTTTATGAGAAACAATTTTCGGTTTCGGACGGACAACTCGTCGGAAAAGTTTTCCTAGGTGCCGCCGGCTCGGGCGGCGGCCGTGGTGGCGGCGACGGTGATGATAATGGGGTGGGGAAGAGAGCCCTGTATATATGTGTGTATATATGAGAATGAAAATGAAGAAAAAGATATAAAACTTTATATATATATATTAAAGTTTTAAGGTAAAGTGGCAAGAGCCTAATAGTTGAGGGATCATTGTGTAATTTCTTAATTATAGTTTGATAACTATTCGGTTCGGAACTAGTATTGGGTCATTAACGGGATTCAAAATACGAAAACTTGCGCCATTGCGTTTCAAATCTTTTTCTTATAAAAATGAGTATTCATCGAATAATTTTACATAAACGGTTTTATCAATTTATTTAAAAACGTTTTATTATTTTTTGTATATTACTATAAATTTGTCCGCAAAATGTTTTTTACTTATATTTTTTTTTTGAACCAACGTTACTGGATTAAATGATAAATAATTTATTTAATATTTTTATTTAATAAAAAGTGATTAATTAATATAATTTAATTCATTTTTCTGGTTTCTAAAATCTTGCGAGGGGCATCTTCAGTCACTTTCTGTCTGTTTTTGGGTCTCGGGCAAATGTTGAAAAAGTGTGTCATAAATATCCGTTTTACATCAGATTGCTTTTAGAGTTCCGAGTGTGAAAACCTGATTTAGTTGGTTGTTTTTTGATTACGGTCTGCTTAGATATAAACATTCTTTCTTTTTTCGTTTTGAAGTCGGAGTAAGTTAAAAATAAACTTTGTTTATTTTACACATGAGAACCGCATCCACTTATGTAATATGTTTTATAATAATAAATATGTTTATTATTTAAATATGTTCCGAATAATTTACCGGGTTACGCAGGTAATTGCTTTAGGTGACAATAAAAGACCAAAGTCAAAAAGTCAAGTCAGACCTAAAAGTTAAAGGTGTAAAATCGTCATATACTTTAAAATTTCAAAAATTGCCGGTGTGACACTAACCTACCACTTAAAGAAATCTCGTCCCGAGATTATGTTTGTGTTAACCGTTTGTGTGACCAAGAAAAGATGTAAAATTTAATAAACCAGTTCTAAACAAGACGCTGATAACTTTATTCAGCGAAATTCGATATTTTGACACTTCTTAGTATATACCAAAAATTTTGGCTAGATTTGACCAGGACATTTAATCTATCCAAATGGGCACCTCAAAATAAATCCTCACAGATCTTATGACTGATACAACCGCGTTATAGAGAAAGTCTCTTAATAGTGAAAACCTCAAGAAGAAAGTGTAGTCGCGCGAGTATGTCTGTATATAGTTTTAAATGTTCGAGGACGGAGTCCCGTTTCTGCTATCTGTAATGTTCGATGATTATTCCAACATAGTGGGGCTTATGGATGTAAGTACCCAACTTACTAGGCAGTACTAGGATGTATCGCGACCTAAGTCTTCCTACTAGTGGCCCGAATTGAATAGTTCGACTATCTCTTTCGTCGATAGGTGTTCATCTGGTTTATGGGAGGTTGCATTACCTATTGGATAAAGTTGTACCAGCTGGGACCGCTCCAGGACCCAACAGCAGCGACCATAACGTCAATAACTATAACAAATGGTGATGGGATGAAGAGAATGAGGACATTTCGAGAAACAATATTCCTAGAATAAAGTTTAACAAATGGGAGGAGCTCGCGGAAGAGCTTATGCGATAGACGGCGGAATGTGGTACTCAGTCGTTAGTTGGAGGTTGATATCAATCCTTCCATTTGTACAAGTGTGTAACAAGTCTTGTTAGTTCCTTTCACGAACGTTCGTGATAGCTGAGGATTGTAATGGAAAAGTATTACACTTAAGATGAGATAAGGTAGTTCCATAGAGAGGCCTTAAGATTCTGACTGCAGTGGTAAGGACACGATTGTGTTTTCTAGATTGTTCTTACGGATCTCTTGGTGATTATTGGGTTTCGAGTTCCTATCGTTTCATATCGGATACCATTAGGCCCACTTATTTATAATTTATTATTTGCATGAAGAAGCGTCCCAATTTATGTAAATAATGAATTGATAAACTTATGGTTCGGTGATTTACAATTTATTTATTTAAATGAAGAGGCGTCCTAATCCTTTCAAATAATAGATATTATAAACATACTACATTAATAATTTTGATGCAATACGCGTACTCACATAACCTTCAAGGTGATGGATGACATGACGACCAGCATGTGATCTAATGAGTATGGGACGAGTGTTTAAAACTCGTCTTCGGAGACAAGGATTAAAGCAATCAAGGAATATCGACCTAGAGTTCAAGATAGTTAATGATTACTCGGTTAGTGTTAAACAAGGTAAAGGTCTCTACAAAAGATCAACATAGCGATTATCATATCAAATCCTCCTATTACAAGTCCCGCCCATACAGTCTTTGTAATACTTAGATTTCATTACATAATCCCATGTAAACAAGTACTTGTGACAGGTTTGTTAACATAGCAATTATCATATCAATCCTCGTATTACAAGTACCGCAACATACAAGGACTTGTAATACTTGATTCATACATCTATTTCCATGTATAACAAAAATTTGGACGGTCTCCGTGTATACGATATTGTTATATAGCTATTGAGAAAATAATTTTTTAGTGACCGTTGTTTAACTTTAACAATGTCTGAGAACGAGTGAGAACCGTTGCGCAGCTCGCTATGTCTAAGAAGAAAATGGAGGTCCATTATATAACTCACAATGTCTGAGGTATAAATGAGACCATTGTGCAACTCACAATGTCTTAAGAAATGTTTCAGTATTTATATAATAACTCTTATTAAATTAAAATACGAATTACGCAAAAGACGCAGCATACTATATCTATATTATATGTATGTATGTAAGCCACTTAATGCAACAAGTAACTGTAGCAAGTAAGCAAGTATGTATTGCATTTGAGAATGTTTGTTGTGATGGCAATATTGCGAAAAAGGCTTACTAATCTAGGGTAAAATATGAAACCTAGTTCTCTATAGCCAGTGCTCTGATACCAATCTGTAACACCCCCAAAAATGTGTCGCAGCGGAAATATGTCCGGGGGCGTTATATACACAGCGCTAGATACAAGAGAACGACCTCTAAATGTGTTGTTTGAAAAGCAATCTCGTTGATTTCCTTGAAATTGATTATAATTTTTGTCCCATAATTGCATCACAATGAAAAACTGAAATTATACACACAAACAAGATTTGATATTTAATGTATGTAGAACTCATAAATGAAATCTTGTCAATTTAGACTCCAATGCACATCAAGTAAGCCAAGCATCTAATTCACCCGAGAAAAACATGCTTAAAAGTGTCAACATTAAAGTTGGTGAGTTCATAGATTTTGTAAGTATAAATGTTGAACTAAAGTTCCGTAAAGTTAGGTATGAGTTTAAATCCTTTAATGTTCTTCAAAATGTGAGTATTGATTTTTAGAAATAAAAAATTGTAAAGCATGCATGACCATTTAAAACCCCAAATAGTCACAAAAACGTATGTATAGTTGAACCACCTTTGTTCAAAGTATGTGTTGCCACTTTATTCAAGACAACGCGCAAGTATTCCTGTATATGTATGGTTGGCCTGTAGACCCAACCAATCGTAATCCGACATGTTATAACGTTCGTTTGCCCAGTGATAGCTAATCACCCGAACGAGGATTGTCAATCCCGAATAGATCTATTTTATAACTTTCGCGTAGACAAACATGCTTAACGTTTGTTACCCAGTGATAAGCTATTCACCCGAACGGGGATTACACACCGAATAGAATTATTTCATAACATTCGGGCTCACCTCGAAGTGATTTCACAGTTCATTAAGCTGTGACGTAGACTTATTTATTACCCATCACACGTGGTCCCCTCATGAAACACCGGCGCATATATTTAAAGGAATATCTACTCCCGTTACGTGTCTCCTCACAAGTACACCTCCGATACGGGGCAGTAACGTAAAAATATGTACTCCCATTACCGGTGTCCCCTCCAATGAACACCCGGGCAGTAACTGTAAAAATATGTACTCCCGTTACCGGTGTCCCTTCCAAGAACACCTGGGCAGTAATTTGTTGTTATCAGTTCAATCCGTTTAAGCTAATCCGTAATCATTTCAAAAGTAAAGTATGTATTTGTGACCAAAATTGGTAGTCAATCAAATAATGTATCCCAAGTATGTAAACCAATTTGTAATCAACCATGTAAATGCATTTGTAAACAAGCATGTTCTCACCCCAAAAATATATGTAAAACCAGTAAAACATGGGGCTATAAACTCACCTCGATGATGTAGAGCGATTGACAGATAGACATCTAGTATGCACAACACAAACGGAAGACGAAGCGGCTCGATCAAGAAGTTGCAACTAATCTTAACGGCTAAGACCCACTAGCCTAGGATAATGTATTTGGATTTCCCGATGAATGGTAACATCAACGCGACACGTTGATAAAGATTTAGATTTCCACGTTGTAATAGTTTGGTGGTTGGTTAAATAAAATAAATCGAAAAGTAAACGCAAGGTATGTAATATATTCTGTATATATTACATATGGAAAATAAACAATTATATAATTCGTACCGTGAATTATATAACGAAGATAAACAATCCGAAGATTAAGGTGAAATATATAATGCTTTGCAAGTATTATATACGAAGTGTGAGTAAATAACTAAACCAATTAGTTTGACCCGTTTTCTAAAATCACCACTTAATTAAATAAAAAGTTCTTGCATAAACGTAAACGTACGTTTTAAGGTTACAACTTATGTTAAACGATGTTGGTAAAGCTTTTACAACAATTATGATGTTATCTTCTAGTTAGGAATTTATAAAATAATATTTTATAAATTAATCTTTTGTCTTATTAACGGATCGTAGCTAAAATTGTTGCCTCATTTGTAAAAGTATCATTCTTATCCGTTGTCGAGTTATTGTATAGTTATAATTTAATATATCTTCAAAATATAACTCTGTCCTTTTTACCGGGTTTCTAAAGTAATAGAGGTTTAGTAAAACATTACTAAATATAGAAATCTATATAAATTTTGTCATGACCTTTTCGGTTATATAACGTTTCCTATACTTATATTTATAAAATCTAATGTTTTTCCACTTTTCAAATAACCCACGTGTTTCAAATATATATTTATATATAAACTAAACAACGTAATAAATATCACATTTATTTAACCACTAACCACCATTTTAGTTCCGATTATAATTTATAAATCTCGTGTTATATTTATTAGTCAATTGCATAAACCAAACGAACCCTTAATGGTCTTTCTGCTAAACCAAACGCACCCTTTGTTGTAAATCTGCCCAACCAAACACCCATGCTGTCCCTGTTTGGGTTTCCTGCTATCCCAAACGCACCCTTTATAGTTTTCTGCTCACCCAAACTCCCCTTTTGGGGTTTCCTGCTCACCCAAACGCCCCTTTTGGGTGTTTCTGCCAACCTAAACACCCCCCTTTGGGTGTTTCTGCAATTCCAAACGCACCCTTACGGGGATAATACAAAGAAACAAACACCCCTAGCTGTTTACAACAGCCAAACGCACCCCGTAGTGTTTTATTACAACAAAACGCACCCTTTTTGGGGCTGACCCCGATCCAAACGCACCCGCGGTGCCGTTACAATCAAACCGAACACACCGTTGTGGTTTCGAGACACCACCAAACGCACCCTAGGTGCAAACCATACACCGAACGTACCTTTTTCGGTGCAAAACCCAAACCAAACGCAGCCTAGCTGCTAATATTAAAACCAAACGCACCCTACGGTGCTATAACCTAAACCAAACACGCCCGTCTGCTGTTTGTCAAATCAAACGCACCCTTCGTGCTTAGTAATACCAAAACGCACCCTGTTGCGTATATATGAACAAAACCAACGCTCCTACTGCTAAACCCGCAACCAAACGCACCCTTTATTCTTTCTATATAAAAACCAACGCACCCTCGAGGTGTTGTGACGAACCATACGCACCCTTGGTGCGTTGAAAACCACACGCACCCTTTATGGTGCGGCTGTGATGATGATGGTGATGGTGGGCTATCGTAGGACAGCAGCCGAAGAGAGGGGGAGGGGGGACGGCTGAGTGGTGGTGGAGGGTGATGTTGGCCGCGTGGCAGCGCATGGTATTGAGGATCGGGTAGATCGGGTGATGGGGAGTATTTTTAGATTCGGCCGGAACAGTCCACAGGAAAAGTTTTCCAGTTGCCGGAGGTGGTGGCTGGCGGCGGCTGACTGACGGCGGCGGTGGCCGAAAATAGGGAGGGGGAGAGAACCATTTATATGTGTGTGTGTTGTTATATTATCAAAATGAAATGAATATATAAAATTTGTATATATATTAAAAGTTAAAACTAAATGTGACAAGTGTTAATAACTTGGAGGGTGAATTTTATAAATATTTCACAGGGACCAAAAGCGTAAATTTTGGTAAAAATGGTTCGGGACTCGTTTGAGCGACTTAACGGATGATTCAAAATACGAAACTTGCGCCATTGTTTTCCAAATAATTTTTCCAACAAAAATGAGTATTCATTTGATAGTATTTCATAAATATTTTTATAACATTTATAAAAATATTTGTTATTTATTTGGAAACCCGGTTATGTCTTGTCCGAAAGTAAAAATAAAAATAAAATTTTAACTCGAATATTTACGTTATCAACAAACGTTACTGAATAAAATGATGACTAATTTATTAAATATTTTTATTTAATAAAAAAGTGTTAATTAAATATAATTTAATT